>LTAE01007180.1:3187-23455 GCA_001647135.1 Pontederia paniculata
GGCAGTTACCCCAACATCCTCAACTCCCCCTTAGGTACACCCTCTCTCTCTCTCTCTCTCTCTCTCCCTCCCTCCCTCCATCCATCCATCCATCCCTGGCTCCCTCCCTCATCGGAACAAGAAAGAGGTAAGGACGTATCTATTTTTGCATCTCTTCTCCTTGATCTGGCCCATGTGCCTACTAGGAGGCGACCAATGATTATGACAAAGGAAAGGACGACGCCGAGGAGAAGGATCATGGGGAAGGCTTTAAAAAGGAGAGAAAAGTTTCGCCAATTAGGTATGTTTTTGGCGGATCTCTCATCGATATGTGAATTATTAATAGATGAATGCATGTATACGATTTTCGATAAATCATTGTCATGGAATTTCTTTATGCAATGTTACGTGAGATTGATCACAACACGCCTGATGTACTATATTCGGATTCTTCCATGTATTTCTAATAATGAGTAGATCATTGATAATTTTGTTTGATGTTACTGTATTTGGATTAATGAATCTAGAATGTGCTAGACGCTTGCGTCAGAAGCGTTGCCGTAGTGGCGGTAGTGACAACGCCAACACCTGGTGGCAGGTGCTCTGCCTTAGGCAAGAGCACCTGGTGAGCCATGCAGGCACAGGCGTAGACACTGCTGCCAAAGGCAATAGCGTCGACTCGCAGACAGGGTGACTACTGCCACCTGGCATCAGCTCTAGGTAGCCCTGCTACCTTAGGCAGCAGCTCTTAGTGCATAGCTTGCGTGCAAGCGCTGGCACGCAAACCCTAGTGCCTGGTTTATTTATGGTTGATACATCATATTTTTCTTTGCTATTTGATATGATTATTATGGTAATGTATATGATGCAAAACTATTAAGTTTTGGTTCAATGGAAATATATAATTTGACAATTGAGAATGCAATTTGCAATATGATACATGTATATTTTTTTTCCTTTTTGCTTAAAACTTTATGTTTGCTTATGTTATATTGTACGAACCTAATGTTATGGACCGACCGACCTTATGTATATGGGCTATTATATATTAATGAAATGTAAGAAGATGTGATAAGGTTACCATTGCGTGCTAATTGCCAAGAGTGATATTATAAATGCTATGATGAATTATGTTTGATACTTGTAGTGTAGCTGCAGCAAAAATATATAGTTCTCGTGGTATGGATTTCTCTCCACCATGTAGCAAAAAGGATTCACGTGTATCATTTCCTTAAGAGGGCTTGTTTTTGAAACTCTAAGCTTGGGTGCACCTAAAGAAGAGAGCTCTTATGTAGTCACCCGAAGTCATCAAAGTCATTAATATAACGACGAATATAAACAAAAGGCAAACATTGATGATGATGATGATGATGATGATGATGATGATGATGATACATGCAAATGTGCAATGATAAAAGAAAAGTTATTGGATGAGTAAGCTAAGAATAAATATAATATGAATTTTAAGAAAACATGATATATGGCATAAATTATAACTTATATGATTTTATTGATGATGTGAATTTCTATTTTTATGTTCTTATGTACATACATGATTCATGCTATTATTGTGACGCCCGAATTCTATTTAGAATAGAATTTAAATTTGAATTAAAATAACTAAGGGCAATTAGGTAATTATCCTACCACAGTCCCCTATAAATAAGACCAAACCTTAGAATTTCTCTCCCCTCTCCCTTTTTGCCCTAGTCGTCTCTTTCTTCCCTTGAGTTTCTCTCTCCTAGGTTGCACAACTAAGGTAAGACATGATCTTCTCCAAAGATTATTATTTTCATCTCCTCATTGCTTGGGGAATTGTGCCAGAGGAAAGAGAACGTACGGGGAGTGCAGGACAATAGCAAGGAGAGGATGAAAGACAAGGTTTCAACGACGGATCGCACATGAGACGAGATATGTAGGGGGGTCCTTAAGAATCCGCCATGAAACTCATCTTTATGATTGAGAAATATGGTTTTCGATTTTATGATGATGATAGATGATCCCTACATGTTTTTTGGATGTTTTTATCGATGATCTTGTGGAGATCTGAATCTCATATCGTCAGTTCTCGTATGCGGCTGAAGAGACACATTCTGCACAGGAAAACACAGACCATGTTCTCTGAACACGGGTCGTGTTTCTCCTACACGGATCGCACCCGACGGCGCTTCTTCTTGTATACGATGATGAACCCTAGCCGTGTTCGTCGGCACGGGTCGCGCCTTGGCGACACGTCTTTTCTCCTATGTGACGACGAAACCCTAATTTGTTCCGTTGCGGCGGTGGAGGACAACACAGACCGTGTCATACAACACGGACCATGTCAGGTCTCCTACCCGAAGATGATACCCTTATCAGATTCTGGTTAGACGCTGTCGGAACACATATCTACGGACCCAGCACAGGTCGTGTTCTTTGGGACGCAGGAATCCTACAGGGAATCGGACAATTTTCACCCAAACATGGGCCGTCTTTGGGTAGCCACACGCGGACCGTGTTCGCCGACGCGGTCTATGCAGTAAGATATCCTACGGAGTTCATCTTAGTATGTGAATTGTATGGTTACTAATCCTAATGATGATGCATACACTATAAGACATTTATAATAATTAAAGATAAAAGATATAATTGACAGGACTCCATGTACTGATTGCAAAATCGGGAGAAAAAGGTGGATGATGAGGGGGATAAGGGGTGTAGCCACAGGCAAAGCGGTGGAGCCCTGGGCCGCGTGACTCCAAATCACTGTGTGACCACTGTTCCAGTTGCATGGTCCTCTCCCTTACCTGTGCAACGAATCTGCTCGTGGTCCTGTACAACCACTAATGACATGTAGTATGAAAGTACATGAAGCTCCCTAATTAAAGAAGAGCTCTTCACCTTATGATGATGATGATGATGATGTTAACATAAAGAAAGATAATGATGATGTCTAAGAATAATGTTTACATGTTTTTGTTTTATTACTTTCAGGCATGATTTATTATTTGGTTTATTCTTATTTGAGCCTTACATACTGGGCATAAGCTCACGAGAGGTTCGCCTCTCCTGGATCTGGACCCTGCAGGGAATTCGGTATTCATGATGATAGTGGCGTGCATGTGCGGTGCTCATGACAGTCTGTAGTTGCACATGTTTCTCTTGGTCTTAGGCTGATTATATAGTAGGATGCTATCGAGTTGTACCTTCAAACTCATTTACTTATGTTGAGTCTTTAGTACTATCATGATGTTATGTCATGTTGCCTAGACCTTTATGTCGGATCATTTTAGCATTTTATTTTAATATAGCAAACTTTTAGTAATTTTATAGTCTTCCACTGATGTGGCTTAGTTATTGATTGAAAAGTCAAGAGTCAAGTTAATGATGTTATGATGAGTAGCATCATCCAGAAGTCTCTTGGACACGTGTTTAAGCTGAACTTTTGGGGCGTTACATTTAGGTATCAGAGCCTAACGTTAGGAACCTTTTGACTTCCTTAGAATATAGGATGTTAAGTTTATGTGCAATTGTCATGAGTAATCGTCATGCCATCAAGTAAGTATTTGAACCAATTGATTTTTACGATGATGATGTAGGCTAATTACCCTATGGGTTAATGAAATTGCAGATGTCTAGTATTAGGGGTTCTAGTCAAGAGGGAAATCCCGCCGGTGGCAATGCACGATGGACCACTAAGGACCAACAGCCTAGTGTGAACTCCAAGGACACCATTCAGCAGTTCCTCAAATTGCACCCTCCCGAATTCAACCGGATGGACAACTTCGAACATGCTGTAAAGTGGATCCAGAAGATGGAAGAGACATTTTAGGAAATGGAATGTGTTGAAGCAAGGAAGATAATCTATGATGTCAACCGCCTGACTAAGGATGCCAAGGACTGATGGGATACCATCAAAATCACCAAGTTCGCTGATAAGGACAACGTCATCTAGAAGGAGTTCAAGGAGACCTTCAGAACTCGTTACTTTCCTGCATACAAGAGGGCGCAGAAAGCTAAGAAGTTCCTACAGCTGAAATAGGGGAACATGGATATCACCGCCTACATGAACAAGTTCATCCGCCTGCAGAAGTACTCCAACCTATATGAAGGTGAGAAGGAGAGCATCAAGCGCTTCATACGATGGCTGAATTCTGAAATTAGAGTTGGAACCATTGGAAGAAACTGCGTCACCATCGACCAAGCAGCCGAGGTAGCATCTGAGTTGGAGAGGACTTCAAAAAAGAATTGAAGAACAAGACTGTGTCGAGCCATCCTGAGCAGCCCAGACCCAATTGGGTTAGCAAGAGGCATGGGGATCGGAGAGGCAACCACCACAATGATCAAGCGAGGCCCTATGAACCTCGTGATACTCGACCTGACCACAAGACAATCTGCAGCCCCAGCAGAGCCGAGGCATCTACCCTCACTATCAGAAGAACTACTATGGGGAATGCCATAGGAAGATTGGTGCCTGTAGCAATTGCGGCAAGCAGGGCCACTACATTAGAGACTGCCTCGAGCCATAGAGAGATGGATAGGATCGTAGAAGAGCAGGAGGCTCCAATCGAGTTGTTGGATGTGCCTATCAGATGCACGACGACTACGACAATCGTCTTGATGATGTTATTCAAGGTACTCTTCTCGTTCCTGATATTTCTTCTACAATATTATTTGATACCGGAGCTACTCACTCTTTATTTCGAGGGCTTTGCTGCATTAATCAACATAAAAGTAGAAGATTCCCAATACCCGATAGAGATCTCTACTCCTTTTGGGTGTTATTCACACTCGCTGGTATGTACCTAACATTCTGATGAGGATCGAGCAGACGGACTTCTTTGTAGGTCTCATGATCATCCTGATGGGACTATGACATCATCCATGGTATGGACTAGCTGTCATACCACGATGCATGCATGCACTGCCTACATAAGAAGATTAAGATTCGTACACCGTGGGGTGGACCACAAGCTACCATTCGAGGTACATCGAACTACAATGGCAAAGTATTGGTTTCTACCATGAAGGTCCAGAAGATGCTGGGAAGATGATGCAGAGGTTAGCTAGCGAGCGTGACGAGGATAGATGAACCATCCAAGAAGCTCGACGAGATTGAGGTGATAAAAGAATTCCCAGATGTCTTCCCATTAGATGTCTCGGGATTACCGCCACAAAGAGAGATAAACTTCCACATCGATCTCGTGCCAAGAAAGGCTCCTATATCGAAAGCTCCCTACCTCATGGCGCCAATTGAGATGAAGGAACTAAAGACCCAAATCAAGGAGCTTCTCGATAAGGGGTCTATCCGGCCAAGCATCTCACCTAGGGTGCTCCAGTTCTATTTGTGAAGAAGAAGGACGGGTCATTGTGTCTCTGCATTGACTATAGGATGTTGAACAAGGCAACGATAAAAAAACAAGTACCCCTTACCGCACATCGACGATATGTTCGACCAACTCTCCAGAGCAACGGTATTCTCGAAGATTGATCTGAGGAGTGGCTACCATCAGCTCAAGATAGCCGAAGAGGATATGCCAAAGACGACGTTCAAGTCTAGGTACAGGCATTACGAGTTCCTTGTAATGCCGTTTAGTTTGACCAATGCTCCAATGACATTCATGGACCTTATGAATCGGGTCTTCAAGTCGTATCTTGATCAGTTCGTCATTGTGTTCGTCGATGACATATTGATCTATTCCTCAAGTCCAGAAGAGCACAAGGAACATCTTTGCATTATATTGGAGACTTTACGGAGTCATCACTTTTTTGCGAAATTCTCCAAGTGCGAATTCTTGCTAGATCTGATTATGTTTCTTGGACACATCATATCGAAGGATGGAATTTTTGTAGATCCGGCAAAAGTAGAGGCTATGACAAAATTGAGAAAGGTCAAAGAATGTAATAGAGATCAGGAGTTTCCTCGGTTTGGCAGGATACTACTGACGGTTCATTAGATATTTTTCCAAAATAGCCTCTCCACTTACAAATTTGACGAAGAAAGAAGTGAAGTATGAATGGACTCAGCAATGCGAAGATAGTTTTCAGGAATTGAAGACCAGACTCACCACAGCACCGATACTCACAATTCCGACTGGGAGTGGAGGTTACGTGGTGTACTCTAATGCATGCATCACATGTTTAGGATGCGTTATTATGCAGCATGGCAAGGTGGTGGCCTAGGCTTCAAGACAGCTGAAGAAGCACGAGGTGAACTATCCTACACATGACCTGGAGCTGGCAGTGGTCGTGTTTGCATTAAAAATTTGGAGGCATTACCTTTATAGTGAGGAATTTGAAGTCTTCACCGACCATAAAAGCCTCAAGTAGTATTATCCTAGAAGGTTCTAAATATGAGACAAAGAAGATGGCTGGAATTCCTCAAATACTACGAGTTTGCCATAAGCTACCATCCTGGCAAGGCGAATGCAGTTGCAGACGCCTTAAGCAGGAAACGAGCCGGTGGACTCGCATGTTTGAGGGTAAGAAGATGGAAAATGGTGGAGAGTATAGTGCAATGGAATCCGAAGCTCACAGAGCAAGGATTATTAATGATGACACACATGAGAGTGCAACTTGACCTAGTAGACAGGATTGTCAAGGCTCAGCAAGAAGATGCAGAATACCAAAGGATGGTCAGTTATGTCAGAAAGAGGATGTAGATTTCAACATCTCTCCGAATGGCGCAATCAGATACAAGGGTCGTCTATGGGTCCCGAAGAACCAAGACTTACGTAGAGAAGTGCTACATGAATGCCACAAAATGGAGTTTGCCATCCACCCCGACAACATAAATATGTACAAGAACCTGCAACGAAGTTTCTGGTGGAGAGATATGAAAAGGGAGATAGCTAATTACGTTTCCAGATGCCTTGTATGCCAACAAGTAAAGATCGAACATCGACGACCTTATGGGACCCTTCAGCCACTCAGCATCCCAGAGTGGAAGTGGGAGCACATATCGATGGACTTCATCACCGGCATTCCTCGTACGAAGAGAGGATATGACGCTAATTGGGTGATTGTGGGCTGATTGACAAAATCAGCTCATTTTCTACCAATGAAGATGAAGCAAACGGTCGAGAGCCTAATGGAGTTGTACACAAACGAGATCATTCGGCTACATGGTATTCCTGTTTTCATCGTGTCAGACTGAGATCCTCGTTTCACATCAAAATTTCGGAAAGGCATCCAGAAGGGGTTTGGGACCAAGTTGAATTATAGCACTACGTTCCACCCGTAGATGGATGGACAGACTGAGCGCACCATATAGGCGGTAGAAGATATGCTACGAGCCTGCGCACTCGATTGGCAGGGCAGTTGGGATACTCATCTTCCACTTATTGAGTTCTCATACAACAACATCTATCAAGCAACTATCCCGATGGCATCCTTTGAAGCACTATATGGTAGACCGTGTCACTCACCGACATGTTGGAATGAGGTAGGAGAAAGAAGACTGCTTGGACCAACACTTATTGAGGACTGTGCAAAGAAAATGGAGCTGATCAGAAAAAGGTTGAAAGTAGCTTAGAACCGTCAAAAGAGCTATGATGACAAAGGGCGAAGGAATCACACTTTCAAAGTAACCGATAGAGTAATGCTGAAGACATGACCGACAAAAGGGGTTATGTGGTTCAAATGGAAAGGAAAGCTCAGTCTATGCTACGTTGGGCCATTTGAGGTACTGGAAATGATCGGCGATAGAGCATGCAGATTGGCACTGGCCCCATCCTTCGGGCATGTGCATAATGTATTCCACGTGTCCATGCTCAAGGAGTACAATCACGATGATGCAAATGTGATCCAGTTAGAAGAAATCAACATTAGAGATGACCTAACTTATATCGAGTACACAGTAGAAATTCTAAATTATCAGAGTAGAAAAATGAAGAACAAGATGGTGTCGATGGTCAAGGTGGCTTGGATGCAAGCCACATGGGAACTGGAAGAAGAAATTTGTCGGGAGTTTCCTTACTTATTTGGTAAGACTCTTATTTTTATCTAAATTCGAGAGCAAATTTTATTCTAAGGGGTTTATGATGTGACACCCAAATTCTATTTAGAATAGATTTTAGATTTGAATTAAAATAACTAGGGGCAATTAGGTAATATCCTACCACAATCCTCTATAAATAAGACCAAACCTCAGAATTTATCTCCCCTCTCCCTTTTTTCCCTAGCCGTCTCTGCTTCCCTTGAGTTTCTCTCTCCTAGGTTGTACAACTAAGGTAAGGCATGATCTTATTTAAGGATTATTATTATTTTCATCTCCTCATTGCTTGGGAATTGTGCCAAAGGAAAGAAGACGTACAGGGAGCATATGATAGCAACAAGGAGAGGACGAAAGACAAGGTTTCAACGACGGATCACACATGAGATAAGGTATGTAGGGGAGTCCTTAGGAATCCGCCATGAAACTCATCTTTATGATTGATAAATATGGTTTTTGATTTTATGATGATGATGGATGATCCCTACATGTTTTCTGGATATTTTTATCGATGATTTTATGGAGATCTGAATCTCAGATCGCCAATTTTCGTATGCGGCCGAAGAGACACGTTCTTCACAGGAAAACACGGACCGTGTTCTTTGAACACTGGTTTTGTTTCTCCGACACGGATCGCGCTTGACGACGTGTTCTTCTTGTATATGGTGATGAACCCTAGCCGTGTTCGTCGGCGCGGCTCGCGCCTTGGCGATGCGTCTTTTCCCCTATGTGATGACGACGCCCTAATTCATTTCGCCACCCCACTGGAGGACAACACAGACCTTATCATACAACACGGACCATGTCAGGCCTCCGACTGAAGACGATACCCTTATCGGCTTCGGTTAGACACTGTCGGAATGCATATCTACGGACCTAGCATAGGTCGTGTTCTTTGGACGTGGTCTACGTTGGAAACGGTGTGGCGCGTAGGAACCCGGACCGTGTTCACCCGAATACGGGCCGTGTTTGCGTAACCACACGCAGATCGTGTTTGCCGACACGGTCTGTACGGTAAAATGATCCTACAGAGTTCATCTTTGTATGTGAATTGTATGATTACTAATCCTAATTATGATGCATATATTATAAGGCATTTATAGTAATTAAAGATAAAAGATGTAATTGGCGAGACTCTATGTACTGATTGCAAAATCGAGAGAAAAAGGAGGATGATGAGGGGGACAGGGAATGTAGCCACAGGAAAAGCGATGGAGCCCCGGGTCGCGTGACTCCAAATCACTACATGACCACTGTACCAATTGCATGGTCCTCTCTCATACTTGTGCAATAAATCTGCTCGTGGTTATGTACAACCATTGATGCCATGCAACATGAAAGTACATGAAGCTCCCTTAATTAAAGAAGAGCTCTTCACCTTATGATGATGATGATGTTATAATGATGATGATGATGATGATGATGATGATGATGATGATGATGATGATGATGATGATGATGATGATGATATTAACATTAAAGAAAGATAATGATGATGCCTAAGAATAATGTTTTCATGTGTTTTGTTTTACTACTTTCAGGCATGATTTATTATTTGGTTTATTCTTATTTGGGCCTTACATATTGGGCATAAGCTCACGAGAGGTTCGCCTCTCCTAGATCTGGACCCTGCAGGAAATTCAGTATTCATGATGATAGTGGCGTGCACGTGAGGTGCTCATGACAGTCTACAGTTGCACATGTTCCTCTTGGTCTTAAGTTGATTATGTAGTAGGATGCCATCGAGTTGTACCTTCAAACTCATTTACTTATGTTGAGTCTTTAGTACTATCATGATGTTATGTCATGTTGTTTAGACCTTTATGTCGGATCATTTTAGCATTTTATTTTAATATAGCAGACTTTTAGTAATTTTATAGTCTTCCACTGATGTGGCTTAGTTCTTGACTGAAAAGTCAAGAGTCAAGTTAATGATGTTATGATAAGTAGCGTCGTCCAGAAGTCTCTTGGACACGTGTTCAAGCTGAACTTTTGGGGGCATTACAATTATTATTTTCATTTCGATGTGTTAATTATGCCTTAATATGGGTTTTCATAAACTCACGAGAGAATTGCTTCTCCTGTATTTCATCCTGCAAATAACTAGTGGCAAGGTGGATGATGATGGATAGTGGCAGCAGATGTTTGTGATGATATGACTACACATGACCTTGCTAGTTTATTTTAGTCTCTTTTCAAGAAGTTATGGAGTTGTAATAAAGTGTTTTTTATCCTTAGTGAATTTGTGTCCATTATTCTTTAGACTAGATATTTATTTTATTTTAAGACTTCACATTTTTATAATAGTTCATGTTCTCCCAATTACTATTTTCTATTTAACTAGTATGCAAGTCAAGTTTTATGTCCAGTCAAGATATGTATGTCATGTGTTGTAACACCCCCAAAAGTACCTTTGGATGTGAGTTCGGAGTATAATTTTAGGGACCTACAATTAGGTATCAGAGCCTAAAGATAGGACATCAAAAGATAGGACTCATTTGATGTCCAATAATGTGTAAAAGAGTCCATGTGCAAAGCATCACAAGCACTTGCCATGCATCCAATATAAGATCAAGTAAGGTTATATGTTGTTCATGAATTATTATGTATGATGATGTAGATACCTCTGTGATGTACATCAGCTTCACGAGGTTGAGGTCAAGGCCCAACGATATTGACCAGGAAGTGGACCAGGATGTGGACCAAGAGGCCCAAGATAGTCAAGTAGTCAGAAATCCATCATTGCAGCCGTTGTAACACCCCTAAAATCCGGCCAAAATAAGCGGCCAAATCGATATTCGACACGTGGCCAGGTGGACCCAAAAATGTTACGACAATGAACAGTATACTATATAAAATTATAAACAACGAAAAACTTGTTAATAATAAAATATAACCAATATAAGACTCAATAACAATAACAAAACTTTATACATATACCATGTGCAATATTTATGTCGAGAGCAGCGCCGCCATGATCCATTATTCTCGATTACCTGCACGGATCTGGAATGTAGGAGAAATTCATCGTGGTTAGTCGTATGTGGTAGTCATATTTATTTCAGAGACCTAACATTAACCAATATAAGACTAAATAACAATAACAAAACTTTATACATATACCATGTGCAATATTTATGTCAGAGAGCAGCGCCGCCGTGATCCATTATTCTCGATTATATGCACAGATCTGGAATGTAGGATAAATTCATCGTGGTTAGTCGTATGTGGTAGTCATATGTATTTCAGAGTCCTAACATTGGTAAAAAAAAGATCATATCAATCAATAATATACTAGACATATCAACTATCCTAGTATAATAATTATGTTTCAATGTACTTATTTTACTTAGCACATTATGAAAGTATAAATTAACGAAAAATAATATACTAATGAGTTCATTACTCTAGCATAATACAATCCTATCAATATGAATCAGTATCAATAAGCTAGATGTATCTTATACTATAGCAATAACCAATATCATCTATTAGTATTAACTCTTATTAGTACATTATGGTAGTCATTATTGTCACTATTCAATATTATCAATAATCAATATTTAATCTTTTCAATTATCAATATTGTTATGAGCATCAATTGTACCCGTAGGTGCACAATATGTCAATATCAATAATCAATAGTTCATAATCAATCAATAATAAATGAAGTTTATTTTTTACTTCAGCTTCTTAATCAATGTTTGATCTTTACAATTATCAATAATTTTTATGAGCATCAATAAGTACCCGTATGTAAACAATGTGTCAATATCAATAATCAATAGCTCCTAATAAATCAATAATAAATGAAGTTTATCTTTTACTTCATTTTCTTATCATATATCATATTATATTTTGGAAGTCCCTCCTATGACTTCCCAAAGCCGTCCACATATATTCGTCCCCAATATTCGTCTCAATACGTTATATGATGTTTATCAACAACAATTCATTCAATCAATCAATCAATGTTTGTTCATTTATCAATGTATTGAAGATAATGGTCATCTCGATGTCAACAAGGCTAGCCAAACCTGGGTAACACATAGTACCCACAATACCCCACGTCCGGGTCATAGATCAATGATTTAGGAATATCCCGGGATGAGATCGACACCCCACGATGTGATCAATGGTTTAGGAATATCCATAGATGAGATCTGCATCTCACAGTACAATCCATCGAGATACAAATCTTCAATAAGTAAATTACAATCACAATCAATGTTGTCAATTTTAAAATCTAATTACGATTGTACATGCAATAACACTTCTAGGTGTAATTCAATAAATTCTACAATCAATACTAGAAGCATATTACAATTATCAATACAATTGTGATATTATTCAATAAATAAAATTTAATAATAAATAATATGTAAATTATATTATCAATAATATCATTAAGACAATTAGTCATAATTATTTATTATTTAATGATAATCAATTAATTAATAATCATCATAATCAATACATGATTATTAACAATTATCAATTTAACAATGATGGTTAAAAAATGATTAACAATTAAAAATGAACAATGATATATAATTCTTTCATTAATTATTAAATGCGCTATGGGCAATCGGTAGTGCTATATCTATTTTCATTTTTAATCAATCCAATAAATCAATATTAATGCAAATTCTAAATTAACAATATTAATTAATTTGATAAATTATAAATAAGGATCCCTACCATTCTTCTACAGACTTCTTTTCCGAGCTAGATGATGACGATACTTTTTTTATTTTCTTTTCTTTGCTTTCCTCTCTTTCTTTTCCTCTCCAATTCTTCTCCTATTTTTTCCTCTCACATTTTTGGGCTGCTGGGAAATGGGAGGTGTGCTCCTCTTATAGCACACCTCCCCTCCTCTCGGTCGATGAGGAGAGAGGTGAGGAACACCCCACCTCAGGTGTTGGAGTTTTTTTTATAATTTTTTTCTTTTTTTTATCAGATATTACATTCTACCCCCCCCCCCAATATATATATATATATATATATATGTATATATCCAAATTCATGTTAAATCTCATGACTCTTGTGTCGGTGAGATTCTTGATAAATTATGATATCCGATTCTAAATATTCATTTTCGTCTTCCTCAATCAACGTGACCCTTCTTTTTAAAGTCTTCATTTGAGTCTTCTCAATAACGATAGGTCCAATAAATTTCTTCAATCTTACACTGTTCCTAACACATAAGAGATTTATAAATAAGTTCTATACATTTTTCTATTGCGCTACTCTAATATTACCTTTTTTAAATTGAAATCCCATATGTTTCTGGTGACAAGATAAAAATCCTATATCCAAATTTTGGCTCTTGTTTTCGAGCTTTGTCGATTTCTTTTCTCATAAGGTGACATTAATATTGATCTTTCTATCGAATAAAGTTTGGGCCACATTTTTCAAAGATTTTCAATAATCTCTAATGGCATACCCTTGACACGTTTTCGATCTTTTTTTTTTTACTCAAGGCTTCGATAGTCAAGTTTACTTTATTTACTTGACGTTGGATGGAAAATTCATTTTCTTTGAAAACCTTTAACCTTCGTGTTTTCCCTATATTCAATTCTTATTGAGAGAAATTATACTTTAAATTCTCTATGGTCAATTTACACTATGAATTATCTACTCTATATGAGAAATCTTGTCATATCAATAATGCAATCACTATGATGGTTTGCTCTACATCGTGGAATAATTCTTTTCACGCTTCTTCCATTACTTTGAAGAATATGCATTCTTTCTGACTAAATTAATATTTACTTTAATTCGATGCCACCATCATTACATAGATGGTGTGTTCATCACTATAAGTTGCAATTTATCAATGTTGACACCATCATCACTAGTGTCTTCAATTATTGATTGATAACTTCGCATCCTTTAGCACATAAGAGTTTCTCGTCTTTTTTTTAGCTTCAAAGATCAATTTTCTATAGTGTCAATATCATTATCAATTGATTGAGTAAGACAACATTACATGGTACTTTTTTTTCTTGATGATCACTTTGTTTCACATTATGTAATCAATGAATATTATAAGTGATTCATCTTTCTTCTTTATAATCGAACTAGTGCATCATATAAGGATACACTCGATAAAACACAGTCTTTGCCAAGTAGTTCTTAAAATTAGATCTTAAACTTGTTCTCCATCTATGTAATACAATATAACGACTTCATAACTCGTGTGATCTCTGACATAAATTAACACCAAACCCAATATCTATTTCTTATGATAATCCCGAAAGTCTATCAGGAACGCATTTGGAGAGTTTAACTATATCAATTCAATCAACGTCATTAATTAAGCATCGTTAATGATCACATTTGTCATCAATATGTGTCATGATACCTAAAGCATTAGGTGAGTCTTCAGTCGTAATTGTAATAATAATATCATTATTTTTTTGTATCAATATCATGGTGAATATTCAATCGATACCCAATATATCATAGTAATCTATCATCAGCAGTACTACCAATCAATATTCGAAACATCAGTAATGTATCTCCTTGTCGATACATTACTTACCCAAAATTAATTTCAATCTCTCAGGTCCAACATCCAATACTAAGTATGAATGGCACTCGAGTCATACAATATGTCAATATAGCGGTCAGTAAGCTAACAGATTACCTTAATCACTTAACTTGATATACATGTCACTTTGCCCTCATTTTGTCCTTTCTATTATTTCTATTTTTCTCCAACAATGAAGTTCATTTTATAGTCTCTTCTATAATGATAGTAGGACCACTTAGAATCTTTACTTTCAATCCTCAGTTGAGTCCCTCAATGGACTCATTTGTCTTTCCCTTTTTTATGTTTTTTTTTCTTCATTAGAGAGTTATACTTCTTTAGGCAATATTTATTTATGTACTCGTTCAATGACAATTTCTTTATTCGAGCTTCATAAATTTCCATTTGCTTTCGCTCTTTGACATGTTGCGTAAATTAATATTTCTACATCATCTTTAAAAATTCATCTCAAATGATTCGATAGTTATCGGCAAATCTTGTTCTTTTTCTTTGAATTTGATCGATACATATATTTAGCCTCGTTGGACTCTCTATTCTCCATGAATAGATGTGGATTTGCCTTCATAAACATATGAAATTAATAAGGTCTTGTAACCTTTATTTTCAATAGTCTTCCAATCTAAAAATGTTTTTGAGAAAGGCTTATCAATCACATCACATCATAATAATACTCTTCTATACTTATTATTTCTCAATAACTATATTTCATCATGTATTACATGGTTAATAAATCAATATACACTCTCATAATGACTTACCACGCTACATTAAATCTTCGGTGGATGCTCATGACGATTGCGCATGGACTTTAAAATTTCAATAATTAGGAATCTATGCACTCACAATTTATAGACTTCAAACCTTAAATCATCATTGCTCGATAACTCAATAAAATTTTGTTACTTTATTGCCAATGACTAAATAGTCTTAACCTTTTGACCTTGATCATATGACTTTATATAGACAATAAATCTTTTACTATAAATTCATATATATACATATAACTTTAAACTTTATAAGCATAAAATATTAATCAAGTTTCCTAACAATATGTCATGACCTGATGACTCGATATAAGAGGCTTTGTCCATAGCCTTTCACTTTTAGCAACTTAGTAACCTATACTTAAGAACTTAATCAATGGTAATTTAAATCTTAATATTAGACTTTAATCTCGATAATTCGCTACAATGAGCCTTTTTGTTAAGCTTTGATACCAAATTGTAACACCGTAAAATTCGGCCAAAACACGCGGCCAGGTGGACCCAAAAATGTTACAACAATGAACAATATACGATATAAAATTATAAACAACAAAAAAGTTGTTAATAATAAAATATAAGCAATATAAGACTCAATAACAATAACAAAACTTTATACGTATACCATGTGCAATCTTTATGTTGAAAGTAGCGTTGTTGTGATTCATTATTCTCGATTACCTGCATGGATCCAGAATACAGGAGAAATCCATCCCGGTTAGTCGTATGTTATAGTCATATTGATTTCAGAGACCTCATATTGATCTCAGAAGATCATATCAATCAATAATCAATAATATACTAGGCATATCAACTATCCTAGTATAATCAATATGTTTCAATGTACTTATTTTACTTAGAACATTATGAAAGTATTAATTAACGAATAACAAAATGCTAATGAGTTCATTACTCTAGCATAATACAGACATATGCTTCATCAATATGAATCAGTATCAATAAGCTAGATGTATCTTATACTCTAGCAATAATCAATGTCATCTATGAGTACTAACTCTTATTAGTACATTATGATAGTCATTATTGTTACTATTCAATATTATCAATAATTAATGTTCAATCTTTACAATTATTAATAATATTATTAGCATCAATAAATATCCGTAGGTACACAATATGCTAATACCAATAATCAATAGCTCATATCAATCAATAATAAATGAAGCTTATCTTTTACTTGAGCTTCTTAATCAATGTTCGATCTTTATGATTATCAATAATGTTATGAGCATCAATAAGTACCCGTAAGTACACAATGTGTCAATATCAATAATCAATAGCTCATAATCAATCAATAATAAATAAAGTTTATCTTTTACTTCATTTTCTTATCATATATCATATGTCATTTTGAAAGTCTCTCCTATGACTTTCCAAAGTCATCCACATGTATTTGTCTCGATATGTCATATGATATTTATCAACAACAATTCAATCAATCAATCAATGTTTGTTTATTTATCAATGTATTAAAGATAATGATCATCTCGATATCAATAAGGTTGGCCAAGCCTAGGTAACACAGTACCCACAATACCCCACGTCTCGATCATAGATTAATGATTTGGGAATATCCCAGGATGAGATCAACACTCCACAATATGATCAATGGTTTATGAATATCCAGGGATGAGATCTGCATCCAACAATAGAATCTATCGAGATATCAATCTTCAATAAGTCAATTACAATCACAATCAATTATTGTCAATTTTAAAACATAATTACTATTGTACATGCAATAACGCTTCTAAGTGTGATTCAATTAATTCTACAATCAATACTAGAAGCGTATTACAATTATCAATACAATCATGATATTATTCAATAAATAATATTTAATTATAAATAATATGTAAATTATATTATTAGTAATGTCATTAAGACAATTAGTCATAACTATTTATCATTAAATGATAATCAATTAATTAACAATTAATAATCATCATAACCAATACATGATTATTAACAATTATCAATTTAACAATGATGATTCAATAATTATTAACAATTAAATATGAACAATGATATATAATTCTTTTATTAATTATTAAAAGGTAGGACGGGTTTTAAGTGTGCTACGGGTAATTCATAGTGCTATATCTTTTTTCATTCTTAGTAAATTCAATAAATCAATTTTAATACAAATTCTAAATTAAAATAATAATTAATTCGATAATTCATATAAAAGGATCCCTACCACATACCTTGATTTATTAGTCCAGTGTTCTCCTGCAGTCTTCTTTCTTCCGAGCTAGACAGTGAGTCTTTTCTTTTCTTTTCTCTCTCCTTTCTTTCTTTTCCTCTCAAATTCTTCTTCTCCTATTATTTTTCCTCTCACGTTTTTTGGGCTGCTAGGGAATGGGAGGTGTGCTCCTCCTTTTATAGCACACCTCCCCTCCTTTCATTGGATGAGAGGAGAGGTGAGGAGCACCCCCACGTGAGGCGGTGGAGTTTTTTTTTAATTTTTTTATCAGGTATTACAGCCGCCCATTGATGTACAACCGCGTCAAGATATTGCCAAGGATACAATCCAGACATTTCTCAAGTTTTATTCACCACAGTTTGATGCACAAATGACTTATATAAGGCATAGCAATGGATTGACTCAATGTATTTAAATTAATGCAATATTCAAAGGGCATGAAGGTCTTATATGTAACTCATTTTCTCAATGAAACAACGATGGACTCATTTTCTCACTGAGACAATGATGGACTGATGAAAGACGATGCAAACTATTAAGTTTGTCAATCAGGAAGATATCCCATGGGCCAACTTTAAGGATATATTTCAGGCTCGTTACTCTCTAGCATACCAGCACAGCCAAAAGCAATAGAAATTCAGTCTAAAGCATCATCTACCATCAATGTGAAGGTACAATAATAATAATCCAAGTTGGCATCAATCTTATTAGACAAAGTACTAACAAGTCATTCTGTCAATCTAAAGCTGACGAAATCTTAGGGACCCACTAGCCTTCATAACTCTTATGATATAATGATGATAAAGAAGTTCCCCATGCAAGAAGAGTATATTTAAATGTTGGAGAATCATATTTCAGAAATCAAACGATGTGAAATAGAGACAAATGGTGTCATCATATTATCAAATGAGTCGAGAGTCAAAAGGTGAGCTCCTCCTTCGGACTTGTCCATTCTTGATAACATGCTAACTTGTCTCCTTCACATTCCACTAATAGTTCATGACAAGGCCTTATAAGACCCTAGAGGTCTCCAACATCTTTGATAGTAACATGGACATACTATGTTTGATGGATTCTTCATAATGTCAACCTTTTGAGATTCGATCATTTGAGAAGACAATCCGGCAACTTTCTTCTTCGGTTCATGAGTTTTGGCCTGCATTTCATCGAATTTGTGTTAAATCTTTGATGACTGAGTAGGAGGAGGGAGATCATCATTGACTCTAATGACTTGTTTGGCGAAAGTTGGAAGGTTAGATCTCAATAACGATTTCATGTCAAGAAGAAGAGAGAAGTCCTAGGTTGAATTGAAGATCAAGATTGGAGTCTAGAGTTTGTTTTGTAGTGTTCACTGAGTTGAGATTTGATGCAAAAGATCATCCTCCGACTAGAGAGAGTTTGCCAAATTCTATTGTTTATTTTATTTTCCCATGTTTTCTAGAGTGATTCTTTATTAGGGAGAGATCTATTTAACCCTAGTATTTGGTTTAGTTAGTATTTTGTTCTGAGTTTGATGGACACACATCTATAGTTTTTTTTTATTGAATGATTCTTTGCATTGGGTTTAATTGGTTCGATATTATTGATATAAGATTATATTTTTATTATTTCATTAATTGAATATTTTATGATGGGGGCCATGTTTCGTTAAACGCGAGACAAGTTCATCGATTTGATTGTTAATTTTCCTGAAACATGGGTGGCCATTTTATCATTTGCCAAACCATTTTTTTTGATACATGTCTTATTTTGTATCTGATCTCAAAACTCGAATTTTGTGGATTATTAACTCACTTGGTTCAAGGTGTTAATATATGAGGTAATTGTCATCTAATTTTGAAGTCATATATAATTGTTGCATCTTATCTTAAGTTAGGTCATCTGTATTAGTTTTTGAGTCTTATATAATTGATGTGACATTTCCATCATACTTATTCACAAAATATTTTAATTATACTCAAGAAAAATAATTAAACATACCTTGCTCGAAGCCCATGCTTCCACGCTTGAATGACGCGATCTCGATGAATTCACCCTGCATTTTTTATTCGCAGGTCATAATTTATTTCAAGTGTTTGATACAAAGTATTCACAAAAGTGTCATTTGATGTGTTCAAAGAAAATTAAGCAAAGAACTACTAAGGGTTTCTAATGAATGAAGTAGGATTTATGAGGTCACCCATTTTATTGAAATAAGTTGATAGCAAGTCGGGAGCAAGAAAAGTTAATTGGTTAGAAGATAAGTAATCTTAGTGAATTTTTAAAGGTGGATTATGATGGGTTACCAATTACCTTGGCAATTTTTTTAGTTTGATTGATTGAATTAAACTTACTATGAGACACTTCTCAAAGGAGTTAAACAACATTAGTGTTTTACAACACTGAAAATTGTTGTTGTTGATGACTCTAAAGAAAAATGAGGAAAATAAGGAATGCTACCTTTTGGTTTCCTTCTTTGTTATAGGCCTTATGCTATGGTTGTGTAGTATATGTTGAATCTAGGATCCCGAGAATGTTTTGAATGATCACAAATTTGTAAAGTGAACTCAGCCTATACTAATGAACTTGTTGAGCTGATTTCTGAAACAGGATACATACAAGTTCGGAGTAGCGGTCGACCTAAGCTGAAGGAGTGGACGATCAGTGCACGCATAATTATATCAGAAGAACTACATGTGTGCAGTGGGCGGTCCTATGTATATGAAGCGGTCGACCAACATTAGAAGGAGATATGCAATGGAGAGCAAAAGCATGAACGGTCGACCAAAGATAT
>LTAE01007181.1:3552-19746 GCA_001647135.1 Pontederia paniculata
AAGATCAGGCGGCCACAGGTGGTGGCGGACGTCTGAAGGAGCTTGACTGAGGGAAAAGCTTCGGCACTTGAAGCTGCGGACACCCGGGGGTGAGCGGTGGACGACCGAAGCACCAGGCGGCAGTTCAAGTGAGGACTTCACCTAAGCAGCGGTCGACCAAGGCTGGAGCGGCGGACGACCAGAGAAGTAGGTGAAGGTACTGTACTTGCATTAACGGCTAGTTTTCTGAGAGAGAGAATTAGGTCTTTAGTGCAGAGTATATATTGTAATCCTAAGAGTCTTGGGAAGTAACTTTGGCAAAAATACTGAGAGAGTGCTTTGAGTGAAAGAAAGCCTTAGTTCCCTTTCTGTGATTCAAATGAAGAATCCAAGATAGAAGGGATCAAGAGTTCTTGAGATTTGTAAGAGGTTGTCTCCTTGTCCTCGTGCGAGAAAGGAGAAATTGTAAGGGAGACTTCGCCCTTGAAGAAGGAGTTAGTAATCTCCGGAGATCTCAAGTGCGAGAAGATCAGAGCGGGGACGTAGGCCTGGAGTTTGGCCGAACCTCATCAACAAACTTTGTGTTTGTGTGCTTGTTTATTTTTCTCTGCTCTCTCTCTTTCACTCTTATCTATTTAGCCTTCGAACTTATATGCTTCCGTTAAACATACTCGAACAAATCTAGCATAACATAAGTGGCTAAAAATTTTATACACCAATTCACCCCCCTCTTGGTGCCATCCAGATCCTACAATCAAGACCATCTTGCACTAATAGATTGAGTATGTGAGCAGCACATCTAACATGAAATAACTTGCCATCAAGAACTATTTTTTGTTTCTTAAGAAAGTATCTTTTAATATCTTAAGACAGACGTCATTATATTTGGCATTGTCAACTGATATTGAATACACATTTATTTTCTATTCCCGAGTCCCTTAAACACTTGAAAATAGCATCAACACCACGACGACGAGGTGGTACTTTCACAAAACTCAACTTGTTTTTGAAGTTTCCATTCTGTGTCCACAAAATGACCAGTAATTATCATGTACTCAACTGTTTGAGTTTTGGATTTCCACATGTCAGTGGTAAGACTAAACTTGCTCACATTCTTAAGCAAATTCTTTAACTTTTTTTTCTCCATCTCATAGATTGCCACACGATCTTTTTTCACTTGTTTTTCGGGAATTTTTTTTCAAAATCAGAATTTGAATATTTCAGTGCAAAAATGAAATCATCTTCTTCCACAACGCTAAATGGATGCTCGTGCGTTAAAATGAATGTTGCAAGAAGTTCTCTCATCTTTTCTTGCTCATATTTAGCACCAGGAATAATATATGGATGCATGGTTATACTTGTTCCAGATGGTTGAAATGATATTGTTGTTTGCTCAAGGACTTCTTTCTTTCTTTCTGTGCATTTGTTCATATGTTGCAATGGAGCATTGGTGTTGGCTCCTATACCACCTATAGAGAATGTGCTCTTACAGTGAAGACAAATTGCTTTTTTCTTATACCATTTGAATCAACAACTTCATTGAAATCTACTCAATTTTTTTATGTTTTCTTTCATTGAAATCTACTCAATTTTTTTATGTTTTCTTTCATTTTTTTTGGATGAGACAAACATTTTCATTTTCAAGAGTTTCTTTTTCCAAGAAGGTGAATGTTGTATTATTGGCGTTATCATCATTCTCTTGTCTATCTTCTGGTACAAGCTCTTTTATCTCTATTTCTAAACAAATATTAATGTCATCTTGAGATGTCATCCTGCAGTTAAAAAAACAATTCCATTCATGATTAATTTAACAATTGCAAAAAAAAAAAAATAGGCATACTATTTTTTACTATTTTACAATTACTAAAAGTAGTTTGCTCTTTTTCTTGATAATCATGGACATAAACCTAGAGTCCTTGGAACATAATTAGTAGGCACAATAATTCATTTACAAGAGAAACATAATTAATGATTTATTTTTTTACTAAGATGTCATGCAAATAAATATAAGAACATATATAAAATTTTCGAATATTTTAAGATCACCAAAGTTGTTTTTTTTTTGTTATTTGTTGTTTTCTTTAAAGAGAAAAGTTTACTTGAGTTTAATGAAAGGATGATCAAGATAGAAAGGAGAAATAAATTATGTCCGTGTCAAAGATATCAAAATTTATAATGAAAAATGATATCATAAATAAAAGATCAATAAAAAAATGAATTCAATCATGTATTTAAAAAGATTATTTGTTATTACTCACATATAAATTTTGTCCGGAGAATAGTGGTCACTTTCTCCGAAATAGCTTCATCTTATGCTTTTTCCATGACTTGAAGTCCAACTCACATATAAAGCAAAAATGGCTTTGGCTTGTTGACCGCCAGAGAAAAATGACAATAAATTAGCTTCTTAGAAAGTTAAAAGAATGCATTGGAAAGTAATATTAAAAAAAATTAATATTATTTAAAAAAAGCAGAAGATGAAGGGACATTTGACTTCTCACTCTTTTTTTAAAATAATATCATAAGCTATAAGGTGAGGTCTTACATAAACATGCTAAGTCTATTTAAGTAGATAGACTTTCTAAAATTTTAACTCTGGTTTATTTCGATAATAGATTAAGCCGAGCTAGATCAAAAATAGGTTGGACCACGAGTGACTCAGGAACGGCCTGATTTATTTCCACCCTTAGTTTTTATTATCAGGAATAATTAAATTTGAGAACAATAATAAAAAAATTTTAAAAAAATTGTTTCTCAGCATCCAAAATATATTGATTAATACAAAATGTTTATGTTTTAGGAGTCGGTGAGACTTTCTGGTACGAATTTTAGTTGGATAGTTTTATACTTAGGTTTCGTCTGTTTTGATGAAATTATATTTTAAAAAATTGATTTTATTACTTTTTAGTATTTGATGACTTAAAAATGGTTGAGAAAATTATTTTCTATTTATCTGAAAATAAATATACTTTTTGAAAAAATGACTTTACTTTTTTAAATGGAACTTTATTTTTCTCCCACAGTTCAACCATTTTTTAATATTCGAGTCATATACCATATGAAAATAAATTCATTTTCTTAAATTTATTTTTAAAACCTTATTTCCTTTAAGAGTTTATTTTCATCCAGTCTTAAAATTTATTATATGGGAGCCATCGTTGAATACATTTTATCTCAATGGGAGACATGAACCAAGAAAAATATTTAGGCCAAACATATAATTCTTAATTATTTCTTACTACACAAATGAGATTTGACATAGGGTGATAATTAATTTTTCCTCACTTAAAAATATAAAAAGGTATTGGGAGTGATTATATTCAAGGTTGCGAAAATCGAAATCTTACAAATGATAATTTGACTTGATAAAAGATCGAAGATTATAAAGATCTTACTAATTAAATTATATGATCGATAAGAGATTAAATATAAAAAGATAGTAAAATAAATCGTAAAAAATCGAAATTTTAACTATCTTAATTATATTAATTGAGGCTAACTTTTAAAAAAATATGATACAATCGAAAAAATATAAAATAATTTTCTTTTCCTAATAGAAGTTGACAAGCTTCTCAATGTTTTTATACTCTTTATTTTACATTGGAGTAATTGTTGAACTTTTTTATCCCATAGGAATTTTGAAGTAGAGGTAAAAACCGAGTTATTATTTCCACGCATAGAAGATCATCCTAAAATTATTCATAGAGAAAAATGGTGGAGGCAATTATGCTTTTTTCAGTTCGGTTCCTTAGTTTGAGATAGTAATTTTTAAAAATAAAAAATATGATATAAAATTTGTTATATTAAATATTTAAAAAAAGTTCTTAATTATGAAAGGAAAAAAAAGGAGCTTATAATGTGTAACGAATGAAGATGACCAAAAATAAGTTTTATTGTAACTTTCGTCACGTGACCCGAATTTACTAGCAACTTTGGAACATGCCTAAACCCATTATATAAATGTAATTAAATTTTAGTTTCATGTTATCACAATTTTAATTTCACACTCACACACTAATGGTCAATATAACTACACTAAAATATTAAAATTGAACTTAATAACTTTGCCATTAATGCATAAAAAAGTTTAAGCTAGTATAGTACTCAATCTAATTGAGGTTGCAATAAAATACATACAAAAATACAGAAATATTCTTTAAAAAATAAAAGTGAAAATTTAATTATAATAAAAGATATATAAAATATTTTTTATTTGAATCAAGTCGGGACAATTAGAGGCCCTAATCTAATCGAGTGGTCTTATTTTTTTTCTACAAATTATGCTAATTTTTAATCTAGACCCATAATGTCGACTTTTTTCATAGTGGATATGTTTTTTATTTTTCTAAGTTTTTATATACACCCTTGAATGAAATATTTATTGTACTCATATTCTAGTTAAAATTCAGATTTGTTTTTTATCAAATGTTATGGTTTCAAATTTAAATTATGATCAGACCTTCCACATTTTCAATTTACGCTGAAATAAATCATTACATTTTATCAGGAGAAATATAATAATCTTATCTTAATATCTAATCTCTTGTTTTATGCTAGTCTCAAATCTTAGTGAACGAGTTTTTGTCAAGGGACTATATCGAATTTTTTATACATATAATGCTCCAGACACATGGCTACGAAGGCGCTATGATATTCTTTTTTAACTGTTGATAATTAAAATAAAATTATAAATAATAATAAATAAAAGATAAGATAAATATTTAAAATTAATATGTTTATAATTAATAAAAGATAAAAATATCTGAGTTAAAAACAAATTAAGAAGTTCTAAAAGTTCAAACCATATACAAATTCATCTTAATCTTTTTTTAATGTATCCTAAAAAATTATTATTTGATTAAATTATATTTAGAGTGACTATCTTTATCTATATAATTAAAGACGTTTCACTCGCCTTCTCTCCTCACAACACCGGAGCATCATTAACAATAGGAGAGAGTAAAGATGCGGGTTCAAGGTCAAATAAAAAGAGAAAAGGCCAAAAAGAAAGTTCATCTAAAAGGAGGGGCGACGAGAATAATTTATAACAAAAAACAAGTGAAAATAATTTAATCATGAAAAGTTTGTAAATAAGATCATTATTAGGGTTGTATGTAAATAAGATCATTACTAAGGTTGTATGTAAATAAGATCATTACTAGGCTTGTATGTAAATAAGATCATTACTATGGTTAAGATTATTACTAGGACCGAGTATAATTGAGATCAATTCTAGGGTTGTATGTATATTCAAATACTTGCAAGTAAAATAATGAACATGGTGGGTTTGTACGTACCCCTCTTCTTGGATCTATAAGTCTATGCATGAATCAATAATTTCTACCTTTAATGTGATAAATCATTACAGGCAAAAGTTAACTACACTAATAATTTAAGTAATAAAGTATAACGAGTAAAGAGTTATCGATTTCAAAAAAAATAGAATTACTAATTACCTTACATCAGAAGTCAATAGGAGATGACATTAGTTTGGATTAAGATCGAGTTTTAAAAAGAATAAAATATATAAGATAACTAATGATGACGAGGGCCTGAATGATAGATATGACTATAAACAAACAATGATAACATCTATAGTAATTGAATGAAACAATAAAACATATAATAAAATTCTCAAATGGACTAAGAACACCTATAATATAATCTCCCTTAATGAGTAAATCAATTGCTCTAAAGTCTAGCAAACTTAAAGTACTCCTTAACTAATCTACTTTTAAATAACTCAAATTTAGGATGCACGCAGATGTGTTTATAAACTATTGAACCACCACTAACAGGATAATCTAACTGACCACAAATCTAACAATTCTTAGCAGATCTAGCAAGACATGACACAGATTGCATAATATAGATTAGTCACAGTGCACAATTAATAGCCAACTACTTTGTTAACTATCCAACAATCATGTTAATGAGAAAACAAAAGAAACTAACATAAAAACTAATAGAGGGTTTACAAATTTACCCTCGACATTAAAACTATTACAAACTAGAAAGATTATGTAAAATATTACAAAAAATATCATCCTAACATGAAGTAGCATAGAGAAAATACTCTTTTGGACGTCGATAGACCTTTACACAATTTTCTTTATGAGTGTACCACACATAATTCTTCTCAACAATCCTTCTGAGTGCTCTCATAGGTTGATGGCTCCTAACATGAAGAATCAAGCTCTAGTCAGATTTGTTTATAAGTTCCAAAGTTTGTCTAGAATTTTTATAAGGTTTGAAAATATTTCCAAGTCAAAATATAGGAAAGCACTTTTAAATTTATAATTGGCTTTATGGCTGATATTTACTACAAAACACTTTCATATCTTGTCAAATATGTCTTAACTTAATCTCCAAGGCATATGGATAGATTATGAGTCATTCTGACTTGTAAATGCTTCAAAATATAGTTGAAAATCAAA
Organism: Pontederia paniculata; assembly: GCA_001647135.1. NCBI lineage: Eukaryota > Viridiplantae > Streptophyta > Magnoliopsida > Commelinales > Pontederiaceae > Pontederia > Pontederia paniculata. Next base: position 9,969 of record LTAE01007181.1, read on the forward strand.
TCTGAGTAATATGCCATGTGCTATGATAAATTCTAACAATATGCAAGACTTCGTCTTCAAGTATAAGAAGTTAATATCACGACTTGTTATATGATATCACGGCTTGTGAATCGGGATCGTTATAGTGATCACAATTGTCAAATGATATATTTACGACCGATTATATGGTATAGTGACTATTACACATGTTTTCGATATGTCTTTTTCTGCGAATGTCGTGACGCTCCTTGATGATTCGTGGGATGTAATGGTAACGCCTCATGATAGAATACCATGGTCCATTATATTATGAAAGTTGTTGATTGCATCTAATTGGGTAGGTGGTTACTTCAGTGTACTGGTCACGACTAGCATTTCTCACGACCCATTACCAAATCTCATGGCATGTTATGTTTTGATTAAAAGCACTGACTTCTCTATCCGGGTTGTGACATGCAATTGTGGCTCATTATTGGCATTTGTTAGTCTTTAAAGTGGTTGTCACGATTGTGATATTCATATAATGGCTCATGAAATTCAGTAAGTTGGTCTTTTGAACATGAAACTGACTCATTCTTGTCGTGTGGTTTCTTCTACTATATTTTAGCCTCCTCCAAGTGATTTAAAAAAAAAAACATCAAAACTTGAGTAGATTCACGACTCGAAGAAATAAGATCAAATAAATGATGAAATATATATATTTGTCATGATAAAATTAAATGAAATGACACTAAATATAAGCCCTAAAAATATGATGAATTATGCATGCACCACTTTTCCCTAAGCTTAAATTCTTGCTTGTCCTCAAGCAAAGTTCAAGGCAACGTGCAAAATACGAATGTTTCAACTATAGTTTCTATTCTATAAGGTTACTTTTCTAGCACCATACTTTTATACATATGATCGGAGTATCTCTCTGCTTTCAAGTAACCCAATCTTGTAGAATTTCTAAAACTTAGATATATTTAAACTCGTTTCCCAGGTTTCTTTCCCTTTGTCTTTAAATGCATGTTCGAGCTTTGGGTCAATTGGAATTTCTTCCTTATGTCTTGCTATTGTTCACAAGCAACACTTAAATAAGGGAAGATAACATTTCTATCAGAAAAGAAAGAAGAAAAATAAAATAAAATGGATATCGACAAACGACAAGTGTGTTATCTAGGTCAATATTAGTAAAATCTCCTATTGACGATGTACACCAATCCCCAATAGTGGTGCCAAAATTTTGATGTGCAATGCACAGTTAGTTAGGTTGAATAGAGTTATGATGCAAGGTGTGTCTATACTTGTGACGTAGAGTGTGATAACGCCTAAGACACATTTTGCATCTTAGGAGAGACAATAAGTTTTCAATTTATATTGTACCCCTACTTACACAACTTAAATCGACAAGCACATGTGTTAAGTTATAGTATGTGCATAAAAAACAAGGATCAAAACATGCATCATAAGGAAAAACTTGGGAAAGTAATTAAATGAAGAAAATGATTTGGTTTTTGGTTGCATAAAACTCAAAGGCAAAAGAAGATGTTTTGCGAAAAGCAATGATAGATGGATTGACTCTGAAGGCATGGATCCACATTTGACATTTTTTTATATTTTAAAACATATGAAATAAACCTGATTTGGGACTTATGATCATCTTGCTCTCGATTGACCGACTCAAGTCCTAGAACACAAGAAAATCAAGGAGTTAATCAACCAACTATTCTATGATTTAAGGTAATTCCCACATGAATTGTTTAGTATCCACTTGATTAAGATTGAAAGTCGATCAAGGTATTGACCAACTGACTCTCGTTGCATTGGTATGAAGGAATATCCAAGCTGCTCACAAGGGATTCCTAACGGGTTAATTGGGATCTCTTGATTAGATTGCATATCAAACCTAGCAAGTCAAGGATAAGACCACTAGGTCTTGTTGTACTATTTTAAAGGATGAAACCAAGTTACTTGCAAGGGACTTCCAATAGATTAATTCAAGTCTGTTGTCTTATTAGTCCTCACACCATTTATCTCAAATAGAAAACTCACCCTAGTCATGATTAACCTCTCAGTCCACGATTTTATCCATGCACCCTTGAGCTATGTTGAGATAAAAGTGTCGTTTGGGATTCCTCAAACGAGAGCGACATATCCGAGTATGGGCTTTGTTGCTATGTTTATTGAGCCACATACAACATCATTCAAATCACAAAAGGAGATAGTCAGTCAACTCTCGTTATATTAACTTAAGATTGAGTCAGCGACAAATCGATCCAAGGTGTATCAAGCTCGAGAAATTAGGATCAAATTCAATCTTGAGCCGAGGACATCATCACAAGCCTTCGAAAAGCTTAATTTGGGAGCCACTGAACACAACACTATTGAAGCCATGTTCTCTTGAGGCATTAGGTTCTACACGTATGATACATTTGATGATCTTGGCTTAGCATGTCTACTCAATCCTCCTTACAATGTCCAAGAAGCGACCAACGAGCAATTTTATGCCATCTTACTATATGATCGACAAAAACCGCAAGGCAACCCCTATTCTCATACCTAAAATCTTGGATGGAGGAATCATCTGAATCTCTCATATGGGAACAACCATCCAGTAACAACCCACCTAGAAACCTAATAAACAACTTCAAGCATTACCTACGCCACTTACTTCCCCATCCTTAGCTACTCCACTGTGGAATGCTCTTGCTTTGTCTCCGCCAAAGTCAATCCTAGAGGCCATGATGGAAATCTAATGTAACTGTATTTGACCTTGATTTATCATTAACAACAATAAAACCAACTACTCATACAACACAACTAAACCATGAAGGAGCTATTCTCAAAGATCGGAGGACCTACTCGTCACAACAAAATTCTAGAAACATAGATCACCCAACAAGACAAGTTGATGAGGTGAAAGTTTGTCTGTCGAAAATGAAGGTTGTACCAGGTTTTCTGGACTTGGGGGCACCTAGGCAGAAAATAGGATATCAACAAGTCTTAAAAATTAACCTAAACACACAACTCAAATCACAAGTATACGGTTATCCTTGTAGTATTCTAGGATTGAATCCACAAGAAATCAGAATTTCACAATGCAATCACTCTACTCTATCACGAACCAAAATTAAGGAGAAATATCTTTTGTGCAAAAATTTAGGTAGACTATGACTAAAATCTAAAAAGAAAGGTAAAGTAAATATTTTTGGGGTTTTAGATTTAAGGTAGGTAGAAATAGAACCAATGTGAAAGGGAATCGAATAACTCAAATAGGAAAACTAGCCGGACATGAGAATCATTTTCGAATCCTAATTGCCAATGAACACACGAAACTCAAATAAAGTCGACTCGAGACATTAAGAAATCAGACATAGCTACTCTCGTAGTCAAGGTTTGAACTTAAATCCCTAAAGGATTTTTACATGCAATCTCTCGATGCTATGAATAGCCCCTCTCCAATCAACCCTAGGTGCTCATAGGAACCTCTCGGCCTCATACGAATACCTTAGACAAAAGGATTCTCCCTCTCGGTCTCAACCCCTTGTTAAAGGATATGAACGACATTCCAACTACAAGATAACAAAGATAAGAACTAGCTAGCTATTACTTCCCTTCAATGGAGCAAGTTCTCCCTCTCTGTCTCAACCTTCTACCAAAGATAATAACAACAAATAGTTCATAACATTAAAGCCAATCACATACACAATACCTAGAATGGAACTTACACATTAATTCTTCTCAATGGGGAAGGTTCTCCCTCTCGGTCTCAACCTTCCAATAAAGATAAGGCAACGAGTAGCTCTCCACGTCAAAGCACACACATACAAAGTATCATGAATATGATCCACACATTACTCTTACCCAATGGAGAAAGTTCTCCCTCTCGGTTTCAACCCTCCACTAAAGATAGAGCAATGAACAACTCACAACATCAAAGCACACACATGCAAAGTATCATAAGTGAGGACTGCACTACATATCTCCTCAATGGAATGAGTTCTCCTTCTCAGTCTCAACCCTCCAAGGAGTAGATATTGAGCAGTCCACAACATCAAAATCAGCACACATACAAAGCATACGATGCAAGAGAAAGATTGGAAAGTCGAATAGAAATATATGCATTAGAAGATAAGTTCATATAGCAAGTAGCTTTCTCAAATCATCCTATGTCCAAGTCTAATCGTTTAGCCTAAAACAGTCATCAAACGTATCACAAACATCATCATACACAAGTTCATCATCGAAAAATTAATACAAACAGAAATCGCTAAGCATAAAACCAATGACACTCGAATCCCAGCACGAAAACTTACCTTCCTCAGCTCTGGTTCTTCTCCCTACGGCAATGGCAGCTCCACTTGATGCTTCCTCCCATATGCAGAACGGAGACCTCCACTAAAATCTGAAATAAATCATCTAAAAGAAATACCAACTCTTGATCTCTCCTCAGCTGGTAGAACCTTCAAGCTTCTCCAATGGTGGCTCCATTCCTCTCGGAAGTGGGGCCCTTTCTCCTCCTTCTTTTTGCACTTTTATTCTCTTCAATCATTAGATGCCACTTGTCCCTTACATAACCCTGTCAATAATCCCTGGAAGCTGCCAAGGAACATTCCTCATGTATACCAAAAAGTTGGCAAAGGAATATGTAGAAGTTTGTTGCAATTTGGTCTTGTAGCATTATTTGGCAGCTAATGGCATCAGGTACCCCCATGTCTAGTTTCCGGCGCAAGTACCCCTAGGTCCAGTTTCCAGCACACATGTCGTGTGACCTTGGATAAAGTCCTGTAGGAGAAATCAAGCATAAATAATTTAAATCTTTACTAAAAAGGGTCATTGGTGTGAAAATGTGTATTTATGCCCAGGGAATTTCAAATGATGCAAATGTTGTAAAAATGTGTGACAATATATGTAAATGATGCATAATCTCATGAAAAAGTGTAATCTTTGCATATAAAAATAGGGAGTGAATTCACAGTAATCATAATTCTCCCAAACTTAAGCTTTTGCTTGTCCTCAAGCAAAAAATTAAAAAAAATATAAGACCAAATAAATTGCAAATCAAATTAGCCACACTACGAACCTATATTAGTTTACACAACTCTCCTTAGTTAGTCAGTTGCCCCCAGTCATCATACATTTTTTTAGCCTATTAGCCTCCTCCTAGAATCGCTGAAACTCAAGCCTAGTGCACAACTTAAGATACAAGCTGGACAATTCCTTCCCACAACCCTCTCTCTAGACATACAATCCTTGATGAGAAGTGGAGATGATGTTGGTTTACTCACAAGCATAAATGTGTTACTAACCCTTCTTCCTTCTTCTTTTTTCACACTGGGTTATTAACCCAAATTTTTTTCTTTTTTAAACAGGGTTACTAATCATTTCCTTCATATTTTTTTGGACTAGGTTACTAACCCTTTTCTCTTTTTTTTCAGACAGGGTTACTAACCCTCTTTCATGGAAGAATATATATATATGCTGCTTGAGAATAAACCAACAATGGATACGAGGATTGTAAAAAGGCTAGAGAGTAGCATGAACATGGTATCATCACAACTGCTATGAGTTTTGGTTCTACTTGGGGGCAGTTAAATTTCTTGGTTCTATTTGTTTGAGGGATGACCAAAGGTTCTAACAAAGTTGAGGTGAGAGTGTAAAAAGCTAGTTTGGTTGCATAATGTCTTCTAACTCTAGGTCGAGCTAGTAGGAGACTCAACACATGAACTTAAGCCTAGGAGAATGAACCTTCAGTTGGCTCGGATGGAACACTTAATTAATTTAAAAATCAAATTATATTCAGAGTCTAATTTGATACACTATGAATGTGTGTATGCATATGAAAATTTTCCTACTTACTATCATACTTTCTAGTTAAGAAAAGTTATCGCTTAGATTTTTATGTGTACACATTAGGCATCACATCACTCAAAGAATTACTTTGTAAGTATAATAATTGACATAATAGAAGGAAGATTAAGGTGCATGTCTATAAACTCTCTTATATGAATCTCGATTCTCACCTGACCATAGTGTCAGTGCGCTTTCAATGAGTGATGCAAGTTGCCCTCTTATGAAAACTTGATTAATAAGATACAAGAGATAATGCCCTTAGACACAAGTCTTCTCACTGCTGAAGAACCTGACAATTTGGCGGCACATGTGAAGATACTTTGAGAATTCTTTCTCATGGTGGAACAAGATCCAATAACGCATAGACATTGAAGACTTGATGTCCATCAGACTTCCAAAGTAATTATATATGACGATGTCGAAGAACCATCGACCCAAGAACCTTCCTCTCTTCGACAATTGCATTCTCTTCTTATCAACATCCATGAAGACAATATAAGGAGAAGTACAATAATTGATGGAGAGAAATAATATAAGTAGTTAGAAATCAAAACATATTAGAGAAATTTCTAGTTTATTTTTATGGAATAGTTTTATTATAAAGGAAAACTTGTGGAATCCTTAGTTTTTTTTAGTTTAATTTTCTTATTCATTTTTCCTATGAACATGAAAGTTGTGTTCAATTTATTTCATTGATTTATTGAGATTATCTTTTCAGCCATCATCTTGTAATGCAACACTTGATTATAGATGTCATTCTTCTTTTAAATTGATTTACTTTAAATATTGGTGTTGCATGCCATATTTTGGTACATCCTATAGTGGAATATTTTGAATGTGTGGTTTATTAATTTTCATTTTGTAGATAAATAATTGATAGTTTAGGAGATACAAATTAATACTTCCTAATTTATGAAAAATAAAATTTTCATCGTGTAGAGAAATAATCAAGTCAATTTAAGGGTTAAGATTGTTGATTCATTTTATAGAGGAAATCATATCTTAGGTAAATCCTAATCCATATACAAGGTCAAAATCAATTAAAAGTGAAACTCAATTAATCTTGTTGTGAAGTAGGGCTTATCCCTTTCTTGCTTGTTGTCATCAAAGTTCTCTTTCATAGTTTCTTTTTTTTTCATTTATAGTTTTGTCAAATCATTCCAAACCCATGTTACTATTAGTTTGTGGGATCGGATAGCTAGTTAATATTAAATCTTGTGGTGCAATACTATACTCACTTCTTTATTACTTGATGCAACTAGTGCACCTGCTAGTGATATTTACCCATTCACCTTGTAGCTTATCTCTTTAAGGAGGTATACTAGCTTTCCTCCTTTTCACTTATTTGCTCGTTTTCTGCAAGCAATAGCATTTTTTTCACTTTTGATACCTAATAATAACAATATGCAATGAAGGATCATGATGCATGAACATCTATGCACCTTAAAATATATGCAATATCTTATAAATAATACCGTTAAAATAATTTATAACTTCTAAACCACAAGACAAAATATTATGATTGTTGGGTTGGAAAATAGATTTAGCGAAGAATATAAATTTGTAAATATCATTAACTAATTATCAATAAGTTTTAGCAATTTTACCAATTTCGCCCAAATATATATCCTAACAAATTAAATGACATTGGAAGAATAATTATCTGGCCACACCTATCCAATTCAATATATCAATTTTGCTGGAAACTAAATCTCAAGTAGATCTATTCGTAAAAATATTAAACTTTAACTACTTATATTCACTCTTGACAAAATTCATAAAGTTATGTTATGTTCTCTATTTATTCTAAACTTTTGAATACTAGGTTATACAAGATGAAAAATTCATTTCTCCCAATATACATGTTCTAGTTTGATGATTCAACTTTTCATAGCCTATAATGAAAAAAATATAAATCTGAAATCTTAACTCATACCTAATTATGCTCTAATTAAAAATTAAACCAAGTATTTGCCTCATGACAGAATGAGTAGATAGTGAAGATTGATTCATAATTTCCTACATAAACCTTGGTTTTATTTTATTCTTCTCATTAAGAATGAAGGATGAACTCCTATTGTATTTTCTATTTTACTTTCATGGAGTAAATTTTATTGTAAGGGAAACTTGTTGAACTTGATGCATAAATTTATTATATGTAAAAAGATACTAGCAAGTGCATTAATCATTCAAGTAATATAATGTAACGAGTACAAAATTATCGAATTCATGAGGAACTAATTAATGAACTACCTAATTTCAGAGGTTAATATGAGATGATATTAAGTTGGATTGGTTTCGATTCGAGAAACTAAAATTTAAAACAAAAAAAAAAAATCAATGATAACTTAGGATTTCTAGGCCCTGGATAATGAAGATAAGGAACAAATGATGTTAACCTATGTAATTCAATAAGACAAATGAATATATATTTGAGTTCTAAGATGAGTTAAGAACACATATCATATGACTTTTCTTAACTGGTAAACCAATTACCTTAAGTCTAGCAAAACTGAGAAAACTCCTTAATGGCTTAACTCTCAAATTACTCAAACTTCAAGATGGAGGAAGTTGTGTCCCTAAAATATTGAATTACCTTAAACGAGATAACTCAATAGAATACAAATCTAATAGTCATTAACTAATCAACAAGATATGACATTAATCACATATAATAATTGATTACACTACACACCCATCGATCATGTTCATGACAAAACTTAAAGTAATAATATTAAAAATCATCAAAGGATTCACAAGTTCACCTTAGCATTTAAACTATTATGATTAATATTAAAAATAATCAAAGGATTCACATGTTCACGAGAAATTCTCTTTGTAAGAGAATCAACCAACATATCACTTGTAGGCATGTAGGTTACTGTCGCTTCTTTCTTTTCAACTATATCCTGAATAAAATGGTACTCTATCTCAATATGTTTGTCTTTTGAACTATTGACTTCATTGTCAATCAAGCTTATCGCAGCCTGATTGTCACAATACATTTGAATTGGTCCTTTGACCAAATCGAGCCCTAACTCTAAAAGGAAACATCTGAGCTAGACTCCATGGGTGGCTGCTATACTGCAAGCAATGTACTCAGCTTCCAGTGTGTGTCTGGCCACACACTCTTGTTTCTTGCTACCCCAAGAAACGACTGTTCCATGCAACATGAATAAGTGACCTAATGTGGATTTTCGATCATCTATGTCCTCGTCGAAATCCGCATCCGAATAACTTACAACTTTAAGTGTATCTGCTTGATATGTCAATCTCAAATGTATGATACCTTTTAAATATCGAAGTATCCTCTTTATGACCTCCTAGTGGGCCTTATCAGGATTATTTTGAAATCTACTTACAAAGCTTACAACAAAAGCCAAATTAGGTCTCCCGTACATTTGGCCCCTTGAATTGCTTCTTGTTAGGACCGAGGTTCTTTCGGTGTTGCACCGTGTGAGCCTCTTTTTCTGTATCTTCAACCTTGAAGACATCAGTCTTATTTCTGCTCTTGGCCATGTCCCGCTCTATGACCAACTATGCTGATAGATCTATCACTAGCTTGATTGTCCGATTAAGTCGCAAACTTGTGGCAGCCATGTCGAATGAGGGCGGCAAACTATTTAGAACAGATGTCACCTGTAGTGGGTCGGGTAGAGTAGTTGATGACAGGAAAGGGTGTACCTAAATTGCTTCGCCCAACCTCCGAAAAGCTTACCCCGAGCTCCATTTTTGTAAACAATTTCTGTTAATTTATTTCCATTTTTCCATTCTGAATATTCAGCATTACTATATTTGGATATTTGGATTCTCAACTAATTCAAGGAGGTTTTTAATTGATTTCCATTACTTGTGTGATTTGAACATTTGAAATTTTCAATTCTTTCCTTTTTTGTTGCAGTTGGGGGACCAAGATAACTTCCATAACTGTCATCCCGGATTTTTAGGAGCTGAAACCCACCCC
>LTAE01007182.1:2629-23447 GCA_001647135.1 Pontederia paniculata
ATTATTATTATTATTATTATTATTATTATTATTATTATGTTTTTTTAGTTGCCATTTAAAAAACTGTAACATTTAAAATAATTTTCGCCTTCAATCTTGTAAAAGAATTTAAAAACCTGCATCTCCACATTTTTTTAAAATATAGAAACAATTAGTTATATTTTGAAAATAATGGATATCTTTAATGAAAATAAAATTTACAAAAATAGATATCTTTAATGGTATTTTTATTTTTTTAGATGAATGATAATAATATTTTAATGGTATTTCATGTGCGAATTATAAGAATAAGAATCTAAAACTAGGATACTATGTCGAGATGGATTTAAATTGAAAGGGTTTTTTGGTGGATTACTTGAATTGAACATTGCATGGTGCAGAATATTTGAAAGATGAAATTTCAAGTAATGAAGCCAATTGTGTTGATTCTTCACCGAATTCCTAGATTGATATGGTATGAGACACAAAAGTTGGTGCTACATTTTATCGAGAGCATGAACAAAAAGAAAAAAAAACTCCTAATGTGTTAGCATCAAAATCTTCTTAAAAATGTAGATGAGCTTTTTTTGGAATGGTTGCGGCAAACAAATTGTGTTATCTTCTATTTCATAATTGATATATTTGAAGTCCGAATATAATATGAGCGAGAAGTACTTTGACAAATAATTATTATTATCAAAAATTATCTTTCTTGCCTCTGATTTTAAAAAGAATAGTTCGATAATTTGCACGTGCCAACTTAGCTACAAGTAAGCGACATTATTGTTTGATAATTAGTGGCAAATTGTCGATGAATTACAGATAAGTTACTGACAAAGTTAATGATATTTAACGATGATTTATTGACAGTTTAGCCATGAAGAGCCATCATTTTTAGAAAAAAATGACACGCCAACGATGGGTTTACATCGGTTCTGCGACACCTTACCAATGAAAATAGCGACGATCACCTATCGTCCCTAATAGCAACTAGTATTTATCGACATTTTTCTTTTGTCGCTAAATTTGTTAGTTGCGTTCCAGTGACCCTTTTTTGCATCGTTAATGACTAATATTCTTGTAGTGATCCATATGTATTAAAAATATTCATAAAATCTAAAAAAAGTAGCTAATGAGAATATATTTTTTTAATATTTTTAAATATTCTACATCTCACATATAAATATATGAAAGATGGAGTGTGTCATTTTCCTTATCTTAGAAAATGTGGTGAGCTTCAAATGAAGTCCTATTTAAAAAAACTTCTTCAAATGAAAAGAACATGTTCATTCCTCTTGGTTCTACTTTTCAATATTTACTGGAAATATGAGTGACATAGGTGCTACTCATCCTCGCCCCATGGGTGCAAATAACTTGTGACCGGACTTGTCAAGAGTTCGTTGGGAGTGGTTGTGATAGATTTTGAATGTCTTCAATTTAGTATATAGGCAACAATTAACAAAGCATCACTCAAATATGAAGTTCGATGATTAGAGTGTGCCATCAAAGACTAAAGTATAACTTCTTCTCTATTCAACTCCATTTGGTCAAGGTGTTTGTGGCATTGTTATCTGCCTAATTATATATTTTTCATAATGAAACTCTTTAAATAAGTCCGAGAAATATTCACATCCACAATCAATGCCCAAGGTTGTAATCTTGTGATCATATTCATGAATCATGCAAAATATAATGCTTTGGATAGATAATGTCATTACACGAATAATCAAGTACGAAAGTGATCAAGTAGGAGAAAATATTTCTACTTTGAACATTCATTGGACCACATATGTCCGAATGGATTATATGTAAGGACAATTTGGCACACTTTCCTATGCTTAATAGTGCTCTTGTTTTCTTTTCATCAAGGCATTTCTCACAATTTGGCAAATCAACTTTAGTGACAGAACACAAAGCCCTTCCTTAGCAAGTCTATTTTATTTGATCTTTGCCTAATATGGCCTAGCTAGACATTCTTGGCTTCCTTATTCATTTCGAGAAATGATATGAATGATTGTCAATGATATAGGCAATGTTCAAAACATAACAACTATTTCCTAAAGATACATTACGTACATGAATATTGTCAAAAAAAGATGTTCATTTTTTTACCAAGAAAAGTTATTACATAACTAAGATTGTTTAATGCAAAAACATAAATTAAATTGGTACAAAATGTGGGGCGTAGGGGACATAGTGAAGATAATAAGCATTTACCATTTTGCACATGACAATTCCTTTCACTTCAACTCTTCCATTGTTTCCAATGTATCCACTTAATCCTAGACTTATTCAAATGAAATTCCACAAATACCTCGCACTTCTGAGCTACATGGTTGTTTGATCTTAAATCTGCAGTCCTTGAAGGATGAGTTTTAGCAATTAATGCATAATTAGAAACAAAAATGGACAGAGTCGTGATTAGGACAAATCTTTTATAACTTAGTGCAATGGCAAACATAATGGCCATCCTTGCTGCAACAACAACAACAACAACAACAACAACAACAACAACAAAGCCTTATCCCACTAGGTGGGGTCGGCTACATGGATCATACGACGCCATTGCACTCTATCAGTAACCAAATTTTTAGGTATATTATTCGCTAATAGATCTCGTTCTATTAGCTCGTCAAGTGTTCGCTTTGGTCTCCCTCTCCCTCTTTTAATCGGACTCCAGATTATTTGCTCTACCCTCCTTACTGGCGCATCTAATGGCCTTCTCTGAACATGACCAAACCACCTCAAACGATTCTCTACCATCTTCTCGCTAATAGGGGCCACTCCGACTCGTTCACGTATATGGTCATTCCTAATCTTATCCTTTCTAGTATGACCACACATCCATCTCAACATCCTCATTTCAGCTACCCCCACTTTATGTTCATGTTGTCCCTTCATAGCCCAACATTCACTACCATATAACACTGCTGGTCTTATAGCAGTGCGGTAGAATTTCCCTTTAACCTTATGGGGTACTTTCCTATCACAAAGGACTCCAGTAGCCTTCCTCCACTTACACCAACCAGCTTGAATTCTATGGTTAACATCATCATCAATCTCCCCATCTTGTCTTATAATTGATCCCAAATATTTAAACTTTGTCACTTGAGAAATTATATCATCTCCTAACCTAACTTCCGAATCGCCTCTAAATTGTCTATTCGTGAAATTGCAATGCATATACTCTGTCTTATTCCTACTTAAACGGAAACCCTTTGACTCCAACGTGTTTCTCCATATTTCCAATTTTGCATTAATCTCATCTTTTGAGTCCGCTAAAAGTACGATATCATCAGCAAAGAGCATGCACTTAGGTACCTCATCTATGATACTCTCGGTTAGAGCATCCACAACTAAGTTAAACAAATATGGGCTTAAAGATGATCCTTGGTGTAGGCCAATTCTTATAGGAAATGCTTTCGTCTCTCCTCCTGGTGTCCTAACCTTAGTCAATGCCCCATCGTACATATCTTGTATAATCTTAATATATGCAACACCCACTCTTTTCTTTTGCAAGGCTTTCCAGAGTACCTCTCTTGGTACACGATCATACGCCTTTTCTAAATCAACGAAAACCATATGTAAATCTCTTTTCCTACTTCGATACTTCTCCATCATTCCCCTTAGTAAATAAATCGCCTCTGTAGTGGATCTTCCTGGCATGAATCCAAACTGTCTCTCAGAAATACTAGTCTCCACTCTCAATCTATGTTCAATCACTTTTTCCCATAACTTCATTGTATGACTCATAAGCTTAATCCCTCTATAATTTGCACAATTCTGAATATCCCCTTTATTTTTGTAAATAGGAACTAACGTACTTATTCTCCAATCATCAGGCATCTTTTTTGACCGTAAAATCTCGTTAAACAATTTACATAACCACAACACACCTTTTTCTCCTAAACATTTCCAAACTTCAATCGGTATCCCATCCGGTCCAATAGCTTTACCATTCTCCATTTTCTTAAGAGCTTCTCTAACCTCCGCAACTCTAATTCTGCGATAAAATGACCTATTAAGCTCACCTTCACTAACAGCCAAGTCCTCCAACTCGCAACGGGAACCTTCACATCCATCATTGAATAACTTATTGAAATACTCTTCCCATCTATTCTTAATATCCTCCTCCGTGACTAAAACATTACCACCTTCATTTTTTATGCATCTTACTTGATCAAAATCTCTCGACTCCTTCTCTTTATTCCTTGCAATCTTGTAAATCCTTTGTTCTCCGGCCTTTGTCCCTAACTCCTTATAAAACCCCTCATATGCTTTCGCTCGAGCCTCACTAACTGCCTTCTTAGCCTCCCTTTTAGCCAAGCGATATTTTTCCCAATTGTCAGAGCTACCGTCTAAGTGTATAGCTTTGAAACAATTCTTCTTATTACGCACCTTTTCTTGTACATCTTCATCCCACCACCAAGTCTCCTTATCTCGTGATCCAAAACCTTTTGATTCTCCTAGAATTGTTTTAGCGACCATTTCAACCTTTTGTGCCACATTTTCCCACATGATACTAGCATTTCCTTGTAACTCCCACATCCCTTCTTCCAATAACTTACTCTTAAAAATCTCTCGCTTCTCCCCCTTTAACTGCCACCACTTGATCCTTCGATTTGAAATTGTTCGACGTTTTGATTTTATATATTTAATTCGCATATCAAGAACTAACAATCTATGTTGTGTGGTCACCCCATGCCCCGGAATCACTTTGCAATTTGTACACCATCTATTATCAGGATTCCTTGTCAAAAAGAAATCAATCTGAGACCTATGAGTTCCACTTTTATAGGTGATTAGATGTTCCTCTCTCTTCCTAAAACAAGTGTTGACAATCTTAAGGTTATATGCTAAAGAAAAATCGATAATAGTTTGTCCTTCTTCATTCAGCTCCCCAAAACCAAAACCACCATGAACCCTTGCATGTGGTCCCGCCTCTTTACCCACATGTCCATTAAGGTCTCCTCCAATAAACACTTTCTCGTTTATCGGTATACTTTCAATCAACCCCTCCATATCTGCCCAAAACTTCTCCTTGAGATGTGCTTCTGTCCCTATTTGAGGTGCATATGCACTAATAACGTTCATTATATCCTTTCCAATAATTACTTTCACGGATATGATTCGATCCTCAATCCTTTTAACTTCCACAACATTCTTCCTCCATTCTTCATCCGCAATAATACCAACACCATTTCTTCCATTTACCTTACCCGTATACCAAAGTTTGGAACCGTTGACATTGATCACTTTACTTCCCTCTCCAGCCCACCTAGTTTCTTGTAAGCACAATATATTAATCTTACGCTTACTCATTACTTGTGCTACCTCAAAACGCTTTCCATTTAGCGTCCCAATGTTCCAAGAGCCTAATCTGATCTTACTCTCATGGACTAGCTTCTTCAGCCGCCTCCGTCCATTAGAGTGCGGTAGCCTTTGCTCATTTAACACTGCATTCAGGCGAGGATGCAGCGGCTCTTGCTCTCTTATCACTGTACTCGAGCCATACAGCGCGTTACTTACGGGTAACGACCTAGCATTCACGCAATGTATTCGTTGATCCATGTTCATGAGATTCGACGAGGTTTTACGTTGGCTGTCGAGGCCTAACACAACCCTCCTCCTTTATGCGGGCTTGGGACCGGCTATAAACATAGGCGGAGTTTGCTGCAATAATAACACTTCACTTTTTTCATATCAGTTTTACCACCGTGCTTGCCACATTTGCAACACAAGTGGCCTAGGGCTTTTTTTTTGTGGATCATCGCTACACTTTCTCTTGGACCATCGCTTATGTTATTTTTTGAACTTGGGATTAGCATCATATGCATTATTTCAACAGCTAATGCTTCATTGGATGCTTGATTGACTCAAGGTTTTCATCATCTATTTCTAAATGACGAGCAATTTAGTCAAAATTTTTGATATTCTCATTGTGCAACAAATTGTGATGCATGCGTTCCCAACTATGAGGAACAGAAGGAATCAAAGTATGAAATTGTTGCTTATCATCAAGAACTGTAGTAACTCTTTTCAGCTTCTGAATCGTGTTTAGCAACTTGAAGTTGTTGCCTCATTGTATGATTTGAATGTTTTCAATATGAGTCAAACTTCATCATGAGCATCCTATGCAGACGTCGATGCAACTCCCAACTTAGATTTAAGTGCCTTTTAGAATTTATGAGTTATCTAGAGGCTATGCTCAAAAATGTAATGTCAGCAATCTGATTTTTTTTAAACTAGACTTGATATGCCTCTTTATCCTTTGGGTCTCTCGAAATTGTTTGAAGCATTGGTTCAGTCACGATGTGCTTGATTGTTTCCATAACATCTTGTTCTTTTAAGAGATATTGGATCTTTTAGGTGCAAATATTATAATTATCGCCATTCAACTTGGATTTATTATGATAGGATATGGTTGATTTTGAGACCATGGTCTAATGGTAAAAATAAGGAGTAATTACTATTATGCATATTTCAAATGGTCACAACAATAAGAATATTAAGTTACCTTATTCAAGAAATAGTAAAATTGAGAGCTTGTCAGGCTTCCACTAATCTCCTACTATCCCAAGTATTATTGTCATTCATTAAAAATACATATGCATATATAAATTTTAAATCAACATATAACTCATGTATATTTGGTCAATTTTTATCAATGCATAATTCAAAATATCTACACAATAAATTTTTTAATAAACATATAATTCAAAATCACTAAATTCCATCATGTATGGCACATTCAAATATTTCCAATTTGACCACGTCAACAAGGAAAGATTACAATGGAAGCACTACCTTGGAGGGCACCAATAAGTATCCGGAAACATCTATTGCCTCAACATCAAATTTATGAAAAAAGATTGTGCGATCACTATTATGAATTAACACTATTTCAACTAGGTCAATTCAGATCTAACATTCTAGGCATGCATTTTGTGTTGCACATCACTCGTTGGAAAGACATTGATTAATGTGACATGCATTTAGTCCTACAAAAGAATTACCTATATTTCATGTCATAAATTCATTGTTTATAATTTTTGTGTAATTAGAGTAACTAATATTTTGTTATAGGCTTTTATGAAATGTTTAATTTCACAAAGAAATTGAAATATTACTTAGATTTAGCATGACGCAAAATCATATCATACATTTCCTTTTAAGTTTAAAAGAAAAAAGTCATTTTCTCATTCATAGTCGACATTTTTGCTTACTTGTCATTCACGTATACTCATTTCTTAAAGAAAATATAAAGTAGTTCAATTATCATAACATGGCAACATAGATGTTTCATTTAATTTAATTTCACAAAGAAAAAATAAATCAATATTGTAACTAACAATAATCACACATGGCATGTAGGTTTAATTTCAAAAAGAAATTTCTATGCAATTTCTTTTCATGCCATATTCCAAATTTTTAGTAAAAAATACATGGAACATTAAGTAGTATGCTTTTTTACATGAATAATGGCCATTTAAAAATGGAAAATGTTTTTGTAGTTATTTTTAAATTTATAGAAAGATTTCCAAAGAGAAAATGTTTTCCCTAATTTTTCCAAAATTTTAAAAAGTCATTTTACAATTTATAAAACATTTAATATTCTAGAGAAAATAAAAAATAAAAACTAAAATTATACTACTTATTTAGGCCATTTGGAAGTGGCTTAGTACTATGGGCATATGCAATATGACTGCACAGGCCTCGGCCAATGATAAGTGAGAGTCCTTCAACCTTTGATATGGTTAAATGCAGTTATGATTCACACCCGCGCAGTTGTGCAATTGGATGCAGATCGAACCCGCATCCGATTTGCTTATTAGTTGTGCATTACAGGGCCATGTACACGTGGGACTGGCGCTAAGAAGCCGTATGCTCGCGGGTGAACAATATTATTTTTTTGTTTTCACATTTTTCTTCCACAGTACATATATAAAAAATCACTAAAAAAATTATAATTTTTTTTAAAAATATCAGGTGATTTCCTTAAACCTCACTTGAACTATTGTAAACTTTCAAATATAATCTTGAAATATAAAAATAGGCAGAAATATGTGTAAACTTTTTTTGTGCTCACAACTCGGTTCAATCGTGTGATTTCCAATATTTTTGATATATCTTCTAACCATTTTGCCCTTTTATTTAAAAAGGGTTATTTTCTCTAACTCCCCTTGAACTATAATATTTTTCCACATCCAACCTTGTACAATAAATTTACATATCTTAGACATGAACTTATGTTAATTTGATAGTTAGGTCCTCCCCGCTAAGTTCCATCCAAATTATACTAATATTTTTTAATAGTGAAAAGACAATTATACCCTCACTTCTTTAATAAATAAAAAATAGTATAAAAAATAAAACCTTGAGCAAGATATTAATAAATAATAAAAAAAATATTTTTTTTACTTGCATTAATTTCTAAATATTTTTTGTTGAAATTTCATAATTATTAAAAAATAACTTAATAGAATTTTCAATGGAGCTTAATGAGAGGATCCAAGTGTTAAATTAGGATATATTCGATGACCAAATTTATAAGTATATAATTTCGTGTTAGACATGATAAAAAAGTTAAGTTCAAGGGTATTCGAGGAAGTAGTCCTTTAAAAAATAAAAAATATGAGCTTGCAGGTCCTTGACAATAGGCAAGCTCGCTTGTGCGACATGATATTCTACTCAAGAGAAAATGGATTGTGTTCAAACATTTCAGCCAACTCGTAAACCATGCCAGACACCGGTCATGTTCATTTTCAAAGTGAAAAATATTAAACTCATAATCAATTCAAACTCAAATTCAAATTGTCTTCGAATAAGGGATGTGTTGCATTCCTTATATTGGTCGTGCTATCTCACTGTAATGGCAGTTCTAAAGAGCAAAGGATGATATTTGTGACTTTCTAATCAAGCATACTCTAGCCATTGGATGAAAAACCTCTAAACTGATCCACCAACCCTAGAAGGATCATGCTAAACTGATCACTGTCATGTTTTTCATAGCATATTTGATCCAAATTTCACTCATTTCTATATCGCATGCATCATTTTATGTGCTTCTTTGCATATATTTATTTCAAAATAGAAAACAAAATAATATATGTAATTTTATTGTCTAGTAGGCAAGAGGACAAAGGGACAAAAATACTGGAAAAAATAACACTCAATTCGGAGTTAAAACGAGCCTAGAATCGCGATTTGAAGTTGGTAGTGCTGAAACAAGTGTCAGTCACAGCAGTGACAAAATAGTCACGGCCGTGACCGAAGTTAAATCACGATTTCCACCCAGTTTTCATGCCCAGAACTCATCTGTCACGGCCAGGGGAGATTTCCAGCCTCAGTCATGGTCGTGACAAGCCAGTTATGGCCCGTGATAATCTCCAGAATTGAGTTTCACCTACTTCACGGTCGTGACAATGCTGTCATGGCCCGTGACAACTCCAAAAGTCATTTTTTAGCCTCGATCACAGCCGTGACACCTTTTTCATGGCCCGTGATAACCTAGAACTAGTTTTTCACCTTCGGTCATGGCCATGACACCCATGTCATGGCCCGTGACAACTCTCGGATATATTTTTTGCCACTTTTCTTCGGTCACGACATGACAACCCTGTCACGAGCCATGACAATTTACAAGAAAAAAATAAATAATTATTTTCAAACCCGTTTATACCCCAAATTAAGTCTAATCTTTTCCAAAACAAAGTTTGTTATTCCAAGACTCTTTCTACCTATAAATATCATATGAAGACATCAATCTAAGGGGCTTTTTGTTCTATCAAAGAATTGAAGAAAGATTTTGAAGAGAAATATGTGAGAGACAAAGAGCCTGGAGTCTAGCCTAACGCCAAGAGAAGAAGAATAAGAATAAGAAGAATTTCCGCAGATTCTATGAAGAAAGACGATCATCATATCAGTGGTTTGATTCATAGTTTGTAATCTCTTCTTCTCAACTTTTTGGGTGAACTCTATTGTAATTCATTTAGATTATGTTTCTGGAGAATTTATATTGTAAGGGAGAAACCTGTGAACCCTTCTTTGAATAATTTTAGTCCTGAGTTCCTTATGAGTATGCATTTGGATTTTAATGCTCTTTTATGAATCCTTGAGAGTTTGAATCTTTGCTAGCATATTGAAAAAAAAATAGCAACCTCTTATTTCTCTTTGATAAATAAAAGTGATTTTGAATTATTAGTGAAGGCATTACATGACACATCTTGGTAGCACTCTGGAGAGGGATATTTAGTTTGAGGTCTGTGAGATTGGCACCCTGGAGAGGGATGATCCATAGCTTAGAAAATACATTTTAATGCATCTCAAAATCCTAGTTGATTAGATTGACATTCTAGAGAAGAACTCAGTTAGATTTGAGATAGTTGATGCATCTTGGAGAGGACATCATACTTTAGGTATATCCTTATCCTCTTAAGAATTTGAGTTGAACTAAACATTAATTGAACTTGGGTGAAATTGATTCTTTCTCTATTCATCTTGCATCATCTTAATCCTGAATGCTTTTATTATCAAGCACTTTTCTTCTCTTTCCATTTCTTCATTTTCTGTTAAAAACTCATCTTTATCCCAAATTTTGTTTTCTCTCATTAGTTATTGAGATTAGATAGATAGAGTTAAAGTTTGTCCTCGTGGGATCGATGTTCAACTCACCGTTGAACTATTACTTGATACGACTAGTGCACTTGCTAACGATATTTTCTGCATAATTAGCACACATCAAGTTTTTGGCGTCGTTGTCGGGGACTAATTAATTAACTTTCTATTCTAGTTTCATTAACTATTTTGATATTTTTATTTTATTTTATTTTATTTTGGTTACTTTCACGTTTCTTCTAGTGTTGTGAGTTTTCAGGTTATATCTTCTGCACATCACATGTTCAGCAATGCATACGACATCCTATTTTCAATGGCAAAAAAGCAACAAAAATCGAATCAACAATCATTGCCAAAATTAGAAAATAAAGGGAAGACTGTTAAGCAGGAAGAGGCAACACCAAGTCAAAATATCATTAAAATGCCTCATCAAGCTCAACAACAAGATCCCTCGATGGACCCACTAGCCATACCGACACAAGTGATGAGTGGACTGTTGGCAAAACTTTCTGAGCAAGAGAATCAAATTCAATATGTGGAGAAACAAATTTCTGAGCTAATAGGGAGAAACAATGATACAAATAGTGTTATCACGTCATCGCTGGCTAATAAACCATTGGTCAAATCAAAAGTTAATCTTGAGGAGATGGTTGATCAACTGACCACAACAATCGAAAAGAGATTCCTCATGCAGGAAAATATTATCACTAATTTGGAGGCACAATTGACTCGGTTGAGAAGTCCACCCAAAGCTGATGAAGTACCATCTCCTTTGTCACAACCATTTGAATCAACCCAAAGCTGAAGAAGTACCATCTCCTTTGCCACAACCATTTGAGGTGCAAGACAAATTTATGGCCATGGAAACAAAGCTTCAACCATTAGAAAAGTAAGTTGCACAATTGACTTCTCAAAATGCTAGACATAACAATGGCAACCATGAGGAGCACCCAACAACTCTTGTGTGTCCCTGCCACAAACAACAATCCTTTCAAAGAAGAAGGAGACCACGAAGATAAAATCAAAAGAAATGGACATCGCAATGGCGGATCAAGGAGATGATTGAGTACACCATTGAAGATGGATGAGTTAGAAGGAGGAACTCACCTTGTGATGTCACTGTCATTACAATAGCAAGGTCTTTAGATCGACCGACCTCCAAAGAGAGGAAAGCACCAACAATTTTAAAGCAGTGGCACCGCAAAAGTCCACCTACCATCGAAGAACACCAATAGTCTTTGGACCCACAAAGCTAGAACATCAAATTTATGGACCCACAATGTGAGAGTATAATTGAAGAAAGACTAGTTGAACCAATGAGAATTATTGATAGCGAGAGGTGGGAGATTGAAGGGTACATATTTCTTCACAATTATTGGGACTCACCATGATGGCGCATCCATGATGACATCTATTTTTCTTAGGTGAAATTGTTCTTTAATCATAATTCATCTTTGAGTTTGGATATTATTTTATTCAGCACTAACCTACTGACATTTTGTTGAGTCTTAAACTGTATTCTTAAAAAAAAAGCAAATATACACTATTTTCTACTTATATATTATACAAGATTCTTCTAATCATTTACATACTTGAATACAAATTATACATCAAGAGGATACATGCCTCCTCATAAAATGACCAAAAGTGAGCCTTAAGTCTTATCTATACATCATCCAAAAGTTCTTCAATCCTCATAAAGGATCGCCAAGCACGACAACAATACAAGTCTAGTGATAAAATATAGATCAAAATAGAGTCTTAGTCTCTTGAGCAGTGTCCGTCATTTTCTCATTAACACTGATTTTTAGTTGTCCTAGTTTCTTAGTTTTCGAGTCTTAGCTTTTGGAGTCTTTGTGTTTTAGAATCTTAGTCTTGGAGTTGTTGAGTCTTGTTTAGTGAATTTCTGAGTCTAGGAGTCATCCCTTTGAAAATTTCTTAAAAAAATATTTCTAAAAATTTTTTTTTACCTTGGGAAGTTATAATATACTAACGACATACCTATTAGTCCTCCTACTGTACACAATATGATTTTTTAGGCATTCAGTCCACCTTGGAGGCAATCACCAGAGCAACCGAGCCAATTGGAGATTATTGTGAAGGGTCATGCACGCCATGACAACACCAACAAGATGATTAGGCACATGTACAAGTATCACACCGGTTAGAGCCATTATGGATCATTCTTCACTCGCCGCCACTGCCGATGGATTAGTCAGGTTGTATTTTTCTTTTTTCATGCATATTTTTTCTTTAATTGTCATTGTGTCATCTCCCTTGGCTGAGGCTTAAACATTGAGGATAGTGTTCGGTTTAAGCTTGGGTGAGTTTGCATTTCATGCATTTTATTTGCATCTGGTGTTGTCTTGCATTTCATGCTTAGATGCATTTTGTTTAGTGTTTTGTCAAAAAGAGTTATGGAAACAAAAAAGAAACCCAAAAATATCATTTACATCTTATTAACCCTTGCTTAACTTTTTACTTTATTTAAGTATATTCTAGAGCTATTTAGTATGATTTATGAAATTCGAATGTCATTCTTTCAGATGCAAATCACAAGTATGTATTGAATTCCTAAATTTTGCTGATAAATGCTATGATTCCTTAATTCTTTTTCAACTTTATTATACTTGAGCCTAGATTATTATAGACTTTTTATTGAAGCTTAAGTATCTTTTGAGCTTATCAAAAAATATTGTGAAAATGCAAAAAGTGAAAAAAATTGAAAAATATTTGTTGAAAAAAATGAATTATTGTGTGAAAATTCTGAAATTGAAAAATATTTAAGGATGAAAAAAGGTGTTGAAGTAGTGCCCAAGTGTTATCCAGAACCTGGGTGAGTCTGGGAAAGTAAGCTCGAGGGGTGCCTTAACACCTGTTTCCCTTATGACATATGGCCTGAGAGTCATTAGCGGAAAACCCGCTACATGCACCACCTTATTCAAATTGGAGAAGTGCCTAAGTGCTAGTTCAACTGCCTAGTTCGACATTTCATTCATAACCTAGAAATGTTCGGGCAAGTACACCCGTCGGGGATTCTTAAATCCTGGTGACCTAAGGTCATCTGGTCTGGAATCTATCAGTTGAAAGCCTGTTACATGAACTTCCTTGTGCAAACTTGATTGCAAGTGAGAACTTGAAAAAATTGCAAGCTATTGTTATTTTCATTGTTTAAAAGTATAAGCTCAATTTACTTTTGCCTTCAATATTAATGTTGTATTTTTATAGACTCTGTCTATTAGCTGTGATAGAATTGTTTATGGCTTAGAAACTCTTGAAGCGGGAAGATGGATGAATGTGCATTGCTAGTGAGGAGCAGGAGAGAGGTGGTGCAAGGAGAGTATTGGTCTAGTAGAAATATGTTATGATGGAAGAGTCATGAGCATTGTGATGACAGAGAATTTACTCTCTACTTTCCTTTGCAAAGACTATACTTTTTCATGAAACCATGCATCATTTACATACATTGTTGCACCATTTTATGTCTTTTACATCATTTGAAATTCTCTGAGCTTTAATACACACTTCTCACCCCTATGACTATTTTTAATAATGATTTGAGTAATTTATTCCTGATTTCTCCTGCAGACATTTACACAAGGACTAACAACATGTGTGCTGGAAGCTGTAATGGGGGCACTTGCGCTGAAGATTGGGCTTGGGGGTATCTGCTGCCACAATCTGCCAAAGTTCACTAGAAGATAAAATGCAGATCAGAAATTGCAGATTCCTTTATCTACTGCTGTGGTCCAAACCAGGAGGGTTCCTTGGCGGTTTCAAGGAATATTGGTAGGGATTGTGCAGATAACAAGTGGCACCTAATGATTGGTGAAGAGGAGGAGGATAAAAAGCAAAAAGTGAAGAAGAAGGGGCATCCATTCTGCATCCGGGAGGAGGCATCGAGTGGAGCCGCCATTGGAGATAGGGAGAAGAACTAGAGTAGAGGAAGGGAAGTTTTCGTGCGGGGATTCGAGTATCATTAGTTTTATGCTTGGCGATTTCTATTTGTATTAATTTTTCGATGATGAACTCGTGTGTGATGATGTTTGTGATATGTTTGATGGCTATTAGAGGCTAAACTATTAAGCCTGAACATGGGATGATTTGAGAATACTACTTGCTATATGAAATATCTTCTAATGCATATGTTTCTATTCGACTTTCCAATATTTCTTTTGCATTGTATGCTTTTTATGTATGTTGATTTCGATTGAATGGACTGCTCACTATCTACTCCCTGGAGGGTTGAGACCGAGAGGGAGAACCCATTTTATTGAGGAGATATGGAGTGCAGTCCTTACTTATGATACTTTGCATGTGTGAGCTTTGATGTGGAGAGCTACTCCTTGTCTTATCTTTGTTGGAAGGTCGAGACCGAGAGGGAGAACCTTCCCCATTGGGAACAATTAATGTGTAGTTTCAATTCTAGGTGTTGTGTGTGATTGGCCTTAATGTTACGAGCTAATTGCTGTTATTGTCTTTGGTGGAAGGTTGAGACCGAGAGGGAGAACTTGTTCCATTGAAAGGAAGTAATAGCTAGTTCTTATCTCTGTTATCTTGTGGTTGGAATCTCGTTCATATCCTTTAACAAGGGGTTGAGACCGAGATGGAGAACCCTTTGTCTAAGTTATTTTATGAGGTCGAGAGGTTCCTATGAGCACCCAGGGTTGATTGGAGAGGGGTTATCCATAGCATCGAGAGATTGCATGTGAGAAGCCTTTAGGGATTTAAGTTCAAGCCTTGACTACGAGAATATCTAGGTTTGATTTCTTAATGTCTCAAGTCGACTTTATTTGAGTTCCATGTGTTCATTGGCAAGTAGGATTCGGATATGGTTCTCATGTCCCGACTATTTTCTCTATTTGAGTGATTCGATCTTGCTCTATATTGGTTCTCTTTCTGTCTATCTAAATATCTAAAATACAAAAAATATTAGTTTACTTTTCTTTTCATATTTTAATTCTAGTTTATCTAATTTTCTACACAAAAGATATTTCCCCTTGATTTTGGTTCGTGGTAAAATAGAGTTATTGAATTGTGAATTTCTGATTTTCTTATGGATTCAACCCTAAAATACTACAAGGATAACCGTATACTTGCGGTTGGAATTGTGTGTTTAGGTTTATTTTTAAGACTTGTTGATATCCTATTTTTCTGTCTAGGTGCCCCCATGTCTAGAAAACCTGGTACCACCTTTAATTTTGAGACACATGATTTTGCTCTATCAAGTTTTTGGCGCCGTTGCAGGGGAGATTTGAATTTTTGACATTCAATTCTTTGCTTGGTACCGAGCTGAATCATTCACTANTGGTACCACCTTTAATTTTGAGACACATGATTTTGCTCTATCAAGTTTTTGGCGCCGTTGCAGGGGAGATTTGAATTTTTGACATTCAATTCTTTGCTTGGTACCGAGCTGAATCATTCACTATCATCGTCTATATTCGAGTATCAATGTTTATAAACCATTTTTCTTCTTTGGGTTTTGATTGTTTTCTTTTTGTAATTAGTTCTTTCACATTTTACTTGAATTCAGTTTTCCCACATTATTAATAGATACTGCACTTACCTCTAACTGTGTATGCCAAGCTCTAGTAGTGCAGAGGACGAATTGAGAGACTTTGATCCTGAAATGGAGAGAAATTTTAGGATAAGAAGAAAGGCACAAAGAGAATTGAGAAGAAGAGGTCAGGTGGCTAGAAAACATATTGAAATGGCAAATCCTGATGCAAATCGATCTTTGCAAGAATTATGCACATCCACAACTATTGGATTGAATTCAGGGATACCTAGGCCAGTTGTTAATGCAAATAATTTCCAGCTAAACCCAGCTCTCATTGCAGTACTTGGACATAATTAGTTTGGGGGATTACCAACAGAAGATCCTAACCAGCACTTGATCACATTCCTGGAGATATGCGATACATTTAAATACAATGATGTATCAAATGATGCAATCAGGCTCAGACTATTCCTATTTTCCTTAAGATATCGAGCTAAAGCCTGGTTGAGATCGGTTGAACCTGAAACAATTAGAACTTGGGATGAGTTAGTAGCTCCCTTTCTATCAAGATTCTTTCCCCCTGGAAAGATAGTTACAATGAGGAATCAGATCACATCTTTTCTATAGTGGGAGAATGAAACTATTTATGAAGCTTGGGAAAGATCATGCTGAGAAGCTGCCCTCATCATGGATTTCAGAAATGGATGGTAGTTCAGACTTTCTACAGTGGACTAGCTCCTACTAGCAAGAGTTCTCTTGACTCAGCAGTCGGGGGCAGATTCATGGCTAAGAACACTGATGATGGTTACAGACTCATAGAGGAAGTCACCATGAATCACCATAATTGGATGCAAGAATAGGGCAAATAGACAGAAACCCCAAGCAAGCACAAGTTCAAAAATTGGAAGTTGGGACCAAATTTCAGCTAAACTTGAGGAAATGGTCCAAAGGGCCATTGACAAGAGTAGTAAAAATCAGAGCAACAACACACCTAATTTGGGGATATTTGCTGCTGAAGTTGCCACTGGCTACAATCAAGCTGTCCCCACCTGGTGTGACAGATGTGGATCACTAGACCACATGACTTCAAACTGCAATTCTCCAGAATATAATGTACAAGAAATTTTTGAAGAACAAATGAATGCATTAATACCTTATGGTCAAAATCAACAGTTGGGGAACAGGAATCCTCAATCTTATAACCAGCAGTATCCAAAGATCCCCCTTGGATCACAGCACATCTCAACTTATCCTACAAAGGGCAGCACTTCCAACAACCTCCAGGACAAACTCAACACTACAAAGCTACAATGCAGATACCACCACCTTAGGCAAACCCACAAAGATATCTGCCATCATCCATTATGCAACCACAACAAACAGTTCCTACCCAAGAAAAGTCCAACTTGGAGATAATGCTCGAGAGTTTGATGAAGCAGCAAGAAGATACTAAGAGACAACAAGAAGAATTCAACAGAAAATTGTCGTTGCAGATGGAAGGACTAGCTGCTCATAACAAAATCCTAGAGAATCAGATTTCTCAACAAGCAAACCAAATCTCTAGGCCACCTGGAATGTTTCCTGGACAGCCAGAGTCTAATCCCAAAGAGCATTGTGAAGCAGTGACACTTCAAAGTGGAAAGAAGTTGAAGCCATCCTCAAAAACATTAGCTACCAGTTTAGAAGAGTCTGAAATAACTTGTCCTCAAAAAGTAGATTCAGAAGTCTTACCTAAACTCATGAACCAAAGCAGGTTGTGACAGATATACCCAAAGAAAAGTGCACTGAGAGTAAACCTATAGGCTTAAGCATCTTACCTTTTTCCTCAAAGATTGATGAAAGTCCAAAATGATCAATAGTTCACAAGATTCTTAGACATCCTGAGAAAATTGCATTTGAATGTGCCATTTGTCGAAGCATTGCAGCAAATGCCTGCTTATTCTAACTTTCTGAAGGATATTTTATCAAAGAAGAGAAGAATAGATGTGCACGAGATAGATCTAAGAGAAGAGGCTAGTGCAGTTATTCAAAGGAAGTTTATTCCAAAGCTTAAAGATCCAGGAAGTTTCTCAGTACCATGTGATATAGGAAACTTGCATGTCAGCAGGGCTTTGTGTGACCTAGGGGCAAGTGTTAGTCTGATACCCCTATCTTTATGCCAGGAACTAAATGCAGGTGACCTTAAACCCACAAATATGACCCTGCAGCTAGCTGATAGGTCAGTAAAATACCCATTGGTTATACTTGAAGACATGCTAGTGAGAATAGAGAAGTTCTACATACCAGTTGACTTTGTATTCTTAGATATGGAGGAGGACATAAATACTCCATTGATCTTAGGCAGGCCCTTTTTGGCAACAACAAGAGCCATGATCGACGTGCGGCATGGCAAACTATCATTCCAATTGGGAGATGATAAAATAGAGTTCAATCTGGCCCAAGCAATGAAAGCTCCATCAAGACAAGAAACTATCAATGAAGCAGAAGAGATGCTGGATGAAGTCATAGAAGAAGTTTCTGCTATTTTTGAAATGGGGAATCTAAATAGAGGAATCCTTGCTGAGTTAGAAGAAATAGACAAGGACATCGTTGAAAGACAATCAGATGGGGGTACTCAATTACAAGTAGGATCAGACAACTCTGAAGAAGTCATTTTTCAAACAGCTTGCCTCATTTCAGAAATGACAATCCTCTCAACGGATGATTCCAAGTCTATACCACAGGTAGAGATGAAACCACTTCCCTCTACCCTCAGGTATGAATTCCTTGGCCCAAACTCCACATACCCGATGATTGTGAATTCATCCCTAGACCCTGTTCAAACAGACCGACTCTTAGATGTCCTTAGAAAATACAGAAAAGCCATTGGGTACACAATGAGTGACATTAGAGGGTTGAGTCCATCTTTATGCATGCATAGGATCAGTGTGGAAGATAATACCAAACCCTTTAGAGAGTGCCAAAGAAGGTTGAACCCAAATCTACAAGATGTAGTGAAAAAGGAGATTCTAAAACTCATCTACCCCATTTCAAATAGCCCCTGGGTTTGCCCCTTACAGGTTGTATTAAAAAAGGGAGGTTTGACACAGAATGACAAGGATGAAAACATTTCGACTCGAGTGACTAATGGATGGAGAATGTGTGTGGATTTTAGAAAACTGAATAGAGTGACTAAGAAAGACAACTTTCCACTTCCTTTCATTGACCAGATGCTCGAGAGACTGGCTAAACACAAATACTTTTGTTACCTTGATGGATTTTCTGATTTCCTTCAAATTCCAATTCATCCAGCCGACCAAGAAAAAACTACTTTCACATGCCTCTATGGTACTTTTGCCTATAGAAGAATGCCTTTTGGGTTGTGCAATGCCCCGACTACTTTTCAAAGATGCATGACATCCATTTTTTCTGATTTCATAGAAACTATTATGGAGGTGTTCATGGACAATTTTTCAGTCCATGGATCCTCCTATTTCTGTTGTCTAACGAATTTGGAGCGAGTGTTATGCAGATGCCAAGAGATCAATCTTGTCCTTAATTGAGAAAAAAAAATTTCACTTCATGGTGCAACAAGGTGTGGTGTTGGGCCATGTCATCTCTGATAAGGGAACTGAGGTAGACCCAACCAAAATTGATGTCATCTCTCAGCTACCCCCACCCACGAATGTAAAAGGAATAAGAAGTTTCTTGGGACATACTGGGTTTTACAGAAGATTCATAAAGGACTTTTCAAAGATAGCTAGACCACTCATAGAATTGCTACAAAAAGACAGGGAATTCAGATTTGATGATCTTTGTCTCAAGGCCTTCAACAAAATCAAATCTGCCTTGACCTCGACCCCAATTATGCAACCTCCAGATTGGTCCATTCCCTTCGAAATCATGTGTGATGCGAGTCACAATGCGGTGGGTGTTGTGTGGGACAGAAGAAAGAGAAGACGCACCATGTGATAAGTTATGCCAGCAGAACTCTGGATCAAACTCACCAGAACTACACAACAACTGAAAAGGAATTACTAGTTGTAGTTTATGCAATGGAAAAATTCAGACAATACCTGATTGGTTCCAAAGTAATTGTGCACACAGATCATTCAGCAATCAGACATTTATTCACAAAAGTGGAGGCCAAACCCAGGTTGATCAGATGGATATTATTGCTACAGGAATTCGACATCGAGATCAAGGATAGAATTGGAGTTGAAAATGAAGTTGCAGACCATCTATCAAGGCTACAACATCTACCTCCAGCTTGGACTGATTTACCAAATAATAAAGAGACTTTTCCAGGTGATCATCTACTAACTATCTCAATCAAAGAGAATTCATGGTATGCAGATATTGCTAACTACCTAGTAGGGGGTATTCTGCCCCAAGGTCTGAATAAACACCAAAGAGCAAAATTCTTGGCAGAAGCAAGACACTACTTTTGGGACGAACCTCTACTGTTTAAGGAATGTCCAGATGGAATCATACGACGGTGTATTCCAAATGATGAAATAATTCAGATTATTACTGAATCTCATACAACTGCTCAAGGAGGACACGAGGGTACCCAGAGAACAACTACAAAAATACTACAGGCTGGTTTCTATTGGCCCACACTATTTAAAGATGTTCATCAATATGTTTTGTCATGCGATAGATGCCAAAGGGTGGGATCTATATCTAAGAGACAAGAGCTACCACAAAGAGGATCCTATCAATCGAGCCATTTGACAT
>LTAE01007183.1:0-23442 GCA_001647135.1 Pontederia paniculata
TTGACAAAATACTGAGCGAGTGCTTTGAGTGATAAAAAGCCTTAGTTCCCCTTCTGTGATTCGAGTGAAGAATCCAGGATAGAAGGGACCAAGAGTTCTTGAGAGATTCTGTAAGAGGTTGTCTCCTTGTCCTCATGCAAGAAAGGAGAAATTGTAAGGGAGCCTTCGCCCTTGAAGGAGTTAGTGATCTCCGGAGATCTCAAGTGCGAGAAGATCGGAGCGGGGACGTAGGCCTGGAGTTCGGCCGAACCTTGTCAACAAACCTTGTGTTTGTGTGCTTGTTTGTTTTTCTCTACACTCTCTTTCACTCTATCTATTTGCTTTTGAGTTTATATGCTTCCGCTAAACATACTCTAACAAATCTAGCATAACAAAAGTAGCCAAAAATTTTATACACCAATTCACCCTCCCCCCTCTTGGTGCCATCCAGATCCTACATGTCGTTTGTTATTTATTTTGTTAACAGTGTAGCCGAAGATGACAAGGTTGAGTCCTCATATGCCGAAGCAAACATACAAATTTCACTTGGCGGCATACCTGATCCATGAGATTGCCTCCTGAAATCTTTTAGCTTCATAGCAAGGGAGCGGCTTGCGTGTGGCGGGGGTGACGTGAAGGGGTGACAGGAGAGAGAGAGGGTGGCGACCAGAGAGAACGGGCTCAGCAGCGCGATCTTCCGAGAGGCCGGTGACTGATCCGATCGAGAGAGAGAGAGATAGGGGAGAGGGGAAAGAACCTCTCACGATATCGAAAGAGAGAAATAGGGGAGAGAGGCTAGATGCCGAGATCTAGAGAGAGATAAGGGAGAGAGGTCAGCTGCCGGGATCGAGAGAGACAGGAGAGAGGTCGATGTCTGTCGAGATCGAAAGGGAGAGAGAATGATGGGGGGAAAATTTAGGTTTTTTACAACACTAAACCGGCCTGCACCTAAGGTCGAACTAGTCATTAAAAAAATAAAGTTTATAGTGTGAACCGCACCTTAATCTCATCACCTCATTTTAGATCGAATGATGTTCCATTTGTGTGGTGCATATGGTGCTCCAGCACATTCCTTAAGCTCTCTCTCTCTCTCTCTCTCTTTATATATATAGCGAGAAGTTATGATTGAAATTAGGGTGTGTTTGGTAATATTCCTTGGAATGACAACATTCCATCAAATGTAACTCTATGGGATCCTATTTCTAAAATTTTCTATGTTTGGTTGGAAAATGTAATCTGCCCATAACAAATTTGATTTTGTAATTTTTTACGAAAATAAATGGGAGAAGAATAGAGGCATATGAGAATTATGTGAGAGAAATTGAAAAAAAAGGAGAGGATATTAAATGAGAGAAAAAAGATCATATTTTGAGCAGAGATAAATAAGTATATTGGAGAGAGAAACAATATATATACATACATATATATATATATATATATATATACTGGGAAAAGCAAAAATGAATAAGAATAAATTACAAGAAAGAGAGGAAAAAAATAGAGAAGAGAGAAAAATACAAAACGGAGAACAAAGAAACTAATATGGAAGAAAAATTCTCAAATATGAAAGAAAATGAGGTGATAAAAAAAGAGAAAATAAGAAAACTAGAGGAGAGAGAAATGGAGATATAGAGGACATAGAGGACATAGAAAGTTAACAAATTAACTTAAATGAAAGAGAAGGTAAGATATAAGGAGCTGTTTGATATGAGCTAATTCAGATAAATTATCGGTTATTTAAATTTAATTCTCAGGGTCCACCATATTATCACGTTTGTCTACAACACATTATCGAAGATTTTTACTTCTCTAATAATCTAAATTACCACCTTACTGGTAATCAAGATAATAATCATAAGAGGTGTCCTTCCATATTACCAATAGAGTGAGATACATTTTGACAAAGGTCAAACAAAAAATGAGAGAATTAAGGAGAGAGAAAGTAGAATATTATAGGAGACAAATAAAAAAAATGAAGGAGAGAGAAAGTTATGAAATTAGATTGTAAGATAAAGGAAGTGAAATATTATATGAGAGAGAAAATAAAAAAATTTAGGAGAGAGAAAGTAAGATATCAGAGGATAGAGAAAGCGGACTATTGTAGGAAAAAAAATTGAGAAAATTGAAGGAGAGAGAAAGTTATGAGATTAAATTATATGAGAGATAAAATGTGATATTATAAGAAAAAAAAAGTACAATAAAAGAAAAGAGAAAACTTAAGGAGAGAGAAAGTAAAATATTACATGAGAAAAAATAATAAAATTGAATGAGATGGAAAATCATGAAATTAGATTATAGGAGAAAAAATTAAAACTATTAGAGGAGAGAGATAGAAATTGATATTATAGGGAGAGAAATGATGATGTTGGACAAAAAATATAAAGGAAACAGAATGAAGATTATATGTGAGGAAACGTAGGTATTAGAGGAGAAAGAAAGTTAGGAGTTCATGCAACGGAACTATGTTTCTTGGAGTAGATATAACATTTTAAAAAAAAGTTAGATTTAAATTTATGATAAATGGTAATCTAAAATATTATGGTTATTTTCGCTAACACCCTCTCAACTATAACTTTTTACTGCATCTAACCCTAAATTATAAATTTATCAATTTTAGCTCTCGAACTTATTCTGCGTTGTCAATATAGTCTTTTCGTTAACTTTCATCCAAAAATCTGTTAAGTTATAGAGGAAATGAAATTCATTTGGTGGAACTCATTCCTAATGGAACTTATGATATTTAAATAAATTACTACATTAGCTAAACTATATGCAAGAATGCAGTATTACTATATTATTTAAGGAAAGTTACAAAGGTAGTGCCAATTGAATGTACCCTTATAGTGTCATGTTATTCTAGAGAAAGGTATAACTTGTTGGCACGAAAAACGCCACTTGAAACACCGATGAATCTTCATCCGACATGTGTCTGAAAGCATTCCCGATGATGTTACACCATTGTACATTAACTTTATCTTTGACTAATCGATGAACATTATAGATATATCACTTACAGAAGCCAATATATGAAATAAATTATGAAGTCTAATTATGAGTCTAAAAGATAAGATATTATATTACATAGTCCAATACTAACTAATATAAGTTCATCAAACTTTCTACACAATCAACCTAACTAAAATTAGACTCATATCATATGCAACCCATCTCATTACAAACAAAAATCACATTTGCACCATCATCATCTGTTCAGAATTCTAATTATCTACAAGATCAAATGAAAATATGTCTTACTTTCCATGAGTTAAATCTCAATGTGTATTATTCTTATAGGATAAAAAAAAAATCATGCTTTCCATCATCAATATGATATATAAAAAAATTATTGCGAAATCATGAAATAAAATAATTACATCAACACACATCAAATTATTTTACATCTACATTCATTTCATATTTTTCAAAACCTTTATTTTTAAAAAGTTAACTTTTATTTTTTTTTCTTTATTTGATATAATTATTTATCTTCTTTCTTTCACTTTTTTTTGGGTAATAACTTTCTTTCACTTTACATTTACTTTCTTTGACATTCTTTCTTAAAAGTAATTAATTTTAGTTTTTGGTCTTCTTTGTATAAATAGCTCTTCAACTTTTAAGGAAATATCATGATACTTCATGTATCTTCATCAATTATTGTAGACACCATAATGGACCCATATATGGTGAACGATAAATTCCATTCTCAAGGGTTCTCATTCATTGCACAAAGTGGAGTCATGTATAACAAGACTATTGGTCGAAATAGTCATGGATGATAATGAGAATTTCTTGTACAAGATCTTATCAATTTTATTAAAATAATGCTAGTGAACGATCACGGACTGCGTCCCTCGGACGTGTGCTATGATGCACCGCCCGAAGGAGACCCCACAACAGACATGGACCATGTCCATCTCGGATTCAGGCCATGTTTTGTGAAAACCCTAAACGGGGCAGTGCTTGAGTCGGCCTGTTGAATCATTTGAAAGAAACCGCGTGCCAACACGCAGACCGTGTCACCCCATAATGCGGACTACGTCCCGACGAAGAAAGCGCCATGCATCACGTGGGTTGTGTACCTCTAGAACACGGGTTGCGTCAGATGGTGGCTGAGGAAACCCAATGCCAACATGGACCATGTCCTCCCTA
This sequence comes from Pontederia paniculata, assembly GCA_001647135.1. Lineage (NCBI taxonomy): Eukaryota > Viridiplantae > Streptophyta > Magnoliopsida > Commelinales > Pontederiaceae > Pontederia > Pontederia paniculata. The sequence goes on from LTAE01007183.1 coordinate 4,129, forward strand.
GACGAGGATTGTGTCCTAACGGCAAAAAGGATATGTTATTCTAATCGGTTGTGTTCCATTGAATCGAGCCATGCTAAATCTAGGAAATGTCATTCGAATCGAACCATTTTTGGGAATAGAAAACCCTCAAATAATAAAGCTAACATATGAAATGGGTAGTGTCGAAAATCCAAAATGGACGGCGCCCCCGACTTTAATAAACAACGAACAAGGCTCATTTTCGAGTTCAGACCACATCAACTCATCGAAGGAGAACACACACATGAAACAAACCGCGTCATTTGCAAAAATGGATCATGCATGAAGGAGAAGACAATGGACATGGTATGATGGACACAGACCGTGTTTCGAAAGACAAAGGCAACGAGACACACCGCATGACGGAAATAGCTTATGTCGCTCCCTAACACACTTATTTTCTGAAGGAAAAATATTATGTGTTTTATGTGGATTGTATGATATGATTGATACATAAAGTTTAAAGATATGTAAATGCCTAAAGAAAGATAAGAAAGATTAAAAGAAGTAAGATAAAAAAAAATAAAAATTGTGAGTCTTCATGTGCACTGATTGCTAAAGGAAGAAAAGAACGAAAGTTAAAAGTAGGGCAAATGGTGTAGCTGAAGGCAATACAATTAAATCCCATGACACTAAAAGAAAAATATTGAGACATTATTCTTGTTGTACATAAATATTCACCCTATGCAACAAATCCAAGAATTCCATCAAAAAAAATTCTACACCACAAAAAGAGGTTTGTCATGGTGTGTACACGATGATATATGAAAGTGCTATTATTTATTAATCTTTTATATTCTTCAATTAAACTCGAAATCTATCATTCTCTCTCCTCATTAATTGAACCCCACAACCTCTTCCTTTTCCCATTGCAATCCCAATTCCCAATCACTGTAGCGCCCAGGAAATTCTTTTACAGTAAATTAAAATCCTAGCACTTGGAAAATGAATTTACAATAAACACATTTAGATGTAATAACTTTTACATCTAACCAAACTTGCCCAATGTTTGTTTAAAAATATGAAGAGCTCTTCACATAATGAAAAGATCAAAGATGAAATAAGTTAAAAAGATAACTTTTGAGATAAAAGAATGAAAGAAAGCAAAAACGAAAGAAAGAAAGTCAAAGAAAGAAAACAAAATAAAAATAATTATGAAAAAAAAGAAAGTCAAAAAAGCAAAAATGAAAATATAAAAAATAAAGAATATAATAAATATTGTTCCAAAAGAAAGAAAAATGCAAAGGAATGAAAGGTTGGAAAAAAAATACACCAATCCAATGTGTGATTGAGTGTTAGTGCGTTGATGCACTTGATGATATTTTTTTTATGTCCAACTGTATGATTTTATATGCAAATATTTTTAAGATATAAGTGAAGTTATATTTCTAGCATTATTTTATTATTTTATTTTTATTTATCCTATTAGGCTTTACATACTGGGTATTAGTTCATGAGAAGCTTTCCTTCCGTGCAACTAGATCCTGTAGGTGACGAGACTTAAATGATAACGATGGTGGCGTAGGCGATGATGATATTTATGATGACACAAAATTATTGCACATAATTTTGATTAGGTATTGACAAATATCAATTACAAGAGTTATGACAAAAAAATATTTGATTAATAGACACTAATTCTTATTTATATTATTAAGTTTTCTTATAAAGTTTTAAATTATTTTAATAATCCAATAATGTTACAAAGGAAGTAAATGGAAATTATGATAGTAAACTTAATAATTAAATGAAATAAACAAAGTTAGTGCACACAATAATGAATCCAGCCAGCACATTAAATTAAATTAATTACATGTATAGCAGAAAAAATATTCAAATTAAATTAAATACCAATGCCCAAACAAAACGAACCACTCTGACACATTATTTAATTCGCCTTCGCTTATTGATCATAATAATTAATTAATGGCATCACTAATTAGTTAATTAATTAATAATCCCTCTCGCATGGCTAGTTAGTTAAAAGGTCCTTCTCATAACTCCCACCGGCTCCCCTCCAAGCTTTCCAAATCCAACGGTCTGCGTGAACCCGCTGTCGATCTGACCGTCGAAAGTACGACGCGTCAGATCCCCAATTGTGCCGTTTGAGGTTTCAAAACTTTGACATCGCAAACGGTAACGGCGGCATCCACGTCAAGACCGTCGCCCCCATCTCTATTATGGAAACTTCCAAATATGGTTCCCGTCATGACGCCGTCAAACTTAGTCCATGGGAGGCTTCAATATATAAACATAAATAATTATTACGTGTTCAGTTTTTTTTCATTGTTTTATTTTTATCTCCCTTCAACGGGCGAGTTTTTTCGAAAGCTCTTCGTCGCGTATTCGCGGAGGGTTTCGAATCTTGACGGGGATCGACTCCAATTCGGGTTGAAAGGTCCTGAATTCTCATTGCTCTTCGGATTCCTTGGCGTGAGTTCTCATCTCTTCAATTCGTGAGATTTTTCGCAGATTTTTTCCTTATTTTTTGGACTGTTCTTTTGCTTGTGATCCGGGTACTTGTTGGTAGGACGTGTTGAAGGCGGCTGCTTTTATCGTTATTGTTGTTATTGTTGTTGATGATCATGATGTTTTTGGGGTTTTAGGGATTCGTTGGTTGGTACTCGTATCCAGATTCGAACGCCAGGGGCGGCTTTGACCGTTGCTGGGTGTTCCGTCGATTGGTTGATCGCGGATTTTAGGGTTCGGTCAAGGGATTCCTCCTTGTGATTTGATTTAGGTATGAAGTTGCCGCGGATGTGTTGATTGATGGAGGTGATGGCCGCCGGGGTGAGAATTGAGCAGACTTGCGTGGAGAACAAGCAGTCCTCTGCGGGAGCGTCGAGCTCGTCGCTATCTGAGGGGAGCTATGGTTTCTCGAGGACGTCTCCGGTTTTATCTACCCCAGTGAATAGTTCACCTTTGACAAGGTTCCTTTTTTCTTCTCCTGTATTCTCATCTCCGCTTGTTCCCTTGTTCTTACAGTTGCTATATGCATATGTGGACCTTGGAAGTGATTTGATTTTTTTACTGATTAGATTCCGGGAAACAGGATCCTGTTTGGTCAGGAAGTCGAAATTGTTTTATGTGTTTTCATATTGAAGCTGCAATTTTGAGATTTATATATTCTTGATGTATATGATTTTGTGCTGCCATGTCTTTTGTCGATCAAGTAAACAGGACAATTCTCCTGTAGTAATACATTGAACGATAAAGAAGCTATCGATGTCCCCTGTCCTTCAAAAGCAGTATTCATGATCAGAAACTTTGTTATTGATGTGCCGCATGACATCTTGGCACGATGGTCTGGTAGTTAATCGTTGAGCTTTAATTCCATTATGGCTCTTAGGTCCACAAGAACTTTGATCTCAGAATTCAGAAAGCTTTTTGATGACTGACTCAAAAGATAATAATTCTAGTGAAACGTCTAGTAATACTACCCATAAAAAAGGTTTGCTAGGACTGGCGAAACACAAAAATATATCCTTAGCAAATTATTTGAACCTTTGTTTTTCCGTTTCTTATCATACATGGCGCATATTAATTTGCATATAAAGGATATATGACCATGTAACCATTTCGTTGTCTATCTTCTGTACAATATTTTCAATTCAAATATCATTATTTTTTAGTACCTGTACTCGGAGAAAATTATTCTTGAAGTTCAGAACAGAAAATCTTAAAAAATCTAGGGGATTTTATCTGTTTTACAAAGAAGCTTGTCCTTACTTTTCTGATTCATCTAAATGTGATGGAAAGCAGATTCAGATTTAAATAATTTGTTTTCTTTAGAAATAAACAGACCTTAATATTCATATTCATATTCCTATCAGTTAATGCTACAGCTTTTAAACTTTTAGTATCCTATGTAATTTTGTTGTTTTTCTGCTTTATAGGAGACACCTAAATGTATCCGTATAGTTACCACTTTTCCCTTATCTGGTTTTATGTGCTATATTCTATAAATAGAACTTCAAACTGTGGAATTATCATATTAAATAGATGTACCAACGCGATTAGCGCTTATGCTGACATGCCACATCTAGAATGATAAGGTTGGAAAATTCTCATCATTTGTCTTATTATTGTTGATATTCCTTTTTTGCTGCTTTAAGAGTTCTGTGTTGTTCATTTCCTCTTGTTAATATTTATTGGATGTTAACTTTAGGAGGACTAGTGGCCCGATAAGGAGAGCTAAGGGTGGTTGGACTCCTGAGGAGGTAATTTGTTTATCAATCCTTTAACAATGGGTTTAATTGTCTTATTACATTCAGTGGAAAAAGAAATTTTTAGTGATGTCATTCAAACTTGTACAAAAACCAACTTCTATAATTCTTTTGGAGATATAAGTGATTGGTATTGTTAAAGGAAATATCATTTTCATATCCTTATAATTATTAACATATATAACCATATTATTAGTAATTATTAGTTTCTTTTTTTCTCTCCATAAAATATTTTGGAATAATATTCTAGCATATTCTCTTCCCTTGTATTGACTACCTTTACTATAAATAAGGAGACACTAGTCTTTGGTTAATCAAGTGAATTATGGGATTCATCACGTGGTATCAGAGCGCTAATGGTCCACTCTCCTTTTGTTCCGTTCCCCTCTTCCCCTTCCCCTCCTTTTCTCCTCCTTTCCTCCCCTTCCCTCCTCTCCGTACCCACTCCTAATGTTCTCTTCCTCAACCCCACCAATTTTTTTTCCGGAGCACCATTTAAACCAAGATCAGTGCCATCTTGAACTTCCCTTCGGCAACAAACAACGATTGCTGATCCTCCACAATCGGCATTGACTTTGATATAGATGGGTGACGAATCTACTCCTATCTAGATCCATTTCACCCTTCTCCAGATTGGAGCTTGATTTCTTTCTCTTCATAGGATCTTTAGCGCTCAACCATGACCAACAAGAATGCAGAATCTAGCAACTTGGGTGCAATACCGACCCTCAGCACTCCACTTGGTATCAAATCAGACCTGATGGTAACAAATACCCCCTCGGGTCCACGGCATTTGGGCGCTATGTAGGATCTCACAGAAAGAAGCATATCCTCACAACCAGAAGAAAAGACATATGAGTTGGTTGCCTCTTCAATGCTAAATAGCATTGTTGAATCTGTCACTAAACAAATCATGGTCTATAAGTCGGCCAAGACTATGTGGGAGGTACTTCAAAAACTTTATCCTCATAGAAGTAACACATCTCAACTTTACAAGGTTCTTGAAGACATCCAATCTGGTAAGAAAAATGATCAATCCTTAGCAGTTTACTTTGGAAACATGACTAACATATGGGATGAGCAAGATATCTATCAACCTCTCTTCGTAGATATCTAGGTGTTGACAAAGCAACGTGAGCAAATCAGATCTATTCCTTGGCCTTGGTCCCAAATATAAATGAGTCAAGGCTTAGTTGATGACTGATGTGTAGTGTCTAATTGTGATGAAAGGCGAAAAAGTGATTTTCGTGGCTGCTTGAAGGTTGTGACATCAAATATACAGATCTGTGAACTAGTGTAATGAGGTTTGAAAATGATAATAATAGACATAAATCAATTTTGAAATCTAAGACATAATGTTAGCTGCAAGTGCACGACTTCTATTGTAACATTAAGGTATCAAATCCATAGAGAGGTGAAAGCATTTTAAAGTATTAAGTCATCAAAATCTAATCTAAACAATTTAAGTAAGAAGAATTGTTAATCTTAACTATGAAATCTATAATCTAGAAAAGAAGAAATACAAAACTAAATTGATTTTTATGCTGTTGGAAACTTAAAAGAAACATAGAATTAAGACTTGCAATCAAGATCTAAGTGATTAAAAATGCAACAATAGAGTTTAGTTTCTAGAGTTAGTCTTGCTATAGGAATGTTGAAGAATCGAGTTCATTATCTTAATGCGTAGGGAAAAGAAACAACAATTCCTTAGGGAAAATAAACAAATAAAGTTCTCTAAAATCCAGAAATTGCAGAAATATAAACCACGAAAATCAATAGAGTTCTACACAGTCATAGAGTGGGAAATACAAAAATTGCAGAAATATAAACCACGAAATCTCAGAACTGAGTGGCCCTTTATCGAGATCACGATGTCAATAACTCTAACTGAATGACCCTCTATCGAGATGTATCACTCCCTGAATCTACATAATCCCTCAAGATTCATGAATGAAAACAACCTTTGAGCTTGAATCTAGTCATCACATTAAAAACTAAATAAACTTTTTCCCAACATGATAAAAATTAATATATGAAATCAGAGAATCATTTCATTCAGCATAAAACAATCCGATGAACAATAACATGAACATTCCTAAGCTAACTAACTCCGGAATATAAGTTTAGCATTAGATATGCATCATCAAATGCAAAATAAATGTTCGTCTCCTTGGTCACCTCTGGTCGATCACCTCCTTCTCTCCAATTCTTCTTGTGTCCAAAGATGCCATTCTTTGTGGTTTATGGTCACTTTTATCCTTCCTCCCCACTCTCGACACGTGTCGCTTTGTCTTGTTCTGAGAAGTTTCCATAGAAAATATTCCATTTGCAAATGATGGTCTGTCAGAATCCGACACCTTTTTAGCAAATTTGTTCTTTCTGATGTGAGATGCTAAGTCATGGCGCACATGGTGCAGGGGTGTGAAATCTTAAGCTTCTCCAAAAATCACGAATAAGAATATAAAGCTTTTCTCTTCATGTATAACATGAATTCTATTAAAAAAATATGCAACTAATGCCCAAACACATCCCCATAAGGCTAATTTCTTATGCACGTGATGCTATGCATCAGTGACACAAGAAACGATTCCAATGCTTCAAGAAATCTATGCTTGGCTTTCTCATATTGATGATTTCGCTCTTCATACGAATGCTTTTGCTCTTGCTACACGTACACGTGGTTGGCGAAATTTCTCGGACAAGGGAAGAGGTCGTGGACGTAGACGAGTACAAGACTTTTGAGGACGAGATATTTTTTTGTGAACACTCTCATCATTATTAGAATCCATTTGAACATTGATGGCAAAAGTTCGTATATTCTTCTGATCGGCAAAATGTTCATGTTTGCCACTATTGAAAAATCTGATATTTCAATATCACAAGAAGATTATTATCATTTTCGCTCTCTTTATCACTGAGCCTGCTACCCCTTCTACCGGTACAACAGTAATGCACCAACTGAATTTCAGACTGGGGGTGCCTCCTCACACTTAACAAGCGATGTCTCTTTTTTTCTACTCTCTAAAATCACTACCAATCCCTCTTATTGTTAAAGTTGTTGATGGTTCTCTCTCCAGTCACTAGCTTTGGTACTATTTTTGTTAACTACAACCTCTCTTTTGAAAATGTTATGTATACCCCCAAGTTTGTGCCAAGTCTTCTTTCTATTAGCCAACTTACAAAGTCCTAAAACTGGAGAACTTCTTTATTATCCCTTCCTAGTCCTACAGGATCTCTGGACTGATGATAAGACAAATTGGTGGACGATTTGAGAGTGATGAACTCCATACCTACATTCATCCAAAACCCAATTGACTACACCACTTGCATCTCCTTATAGCTCTATCGTGGTCTTGGACATCCCAGTTTGATATTTCTTCGTCGACAATTTTCCAATATTCTTACTATTTATGTTTTTGAGTGTGAGGCTTGCCAATTAGGCAAGCATCATTGTTTGTCCTTTTCACCCCGTCATGACAAGCGGGAGAAGACTTGTTTTCTGTTGTGCATGCTAAAGAATAGGTCCTTGTAGGGTTACCAACATTAGACAATTTGTGATGATTTCTCTCTCGTCACTTGGGTTATGTTGAAAGATAAAGTAGTAAAGACTCCTCGTATCATTCGGATTTTTTGCTGAAACTAAAAACCCAATTCTCCGTCTCGATTAAATCTTTTTTGAAGCGATAATAAGCTTGTGTTTGTGAATTCTCGTCTTTCATCATTTCTTAAGTCTGTTGGTGTTGTTCACCAAATTTAATGTGTCAAAACATCTCAACAGAAAGGTGTTGTTGAGAGAAACTTCGTCACTTGCTTGACATTGCTCACACCCTCCACCTATTGGCCATATGCCATTTGTAGAGCTGGCTATCTTATTAATATGATCTCTTGTCGGTCCTCAATGGACAAGTTCCACGTCCTCAATGGACAAGTTCCACTAAATCTAATATTATGGAAAGTTCCTCTTTTCTATTCCACCTCGTGTTTTTTCTATGTTAGCGCTTTGTTCACCTTTTTCAAACTAACAAGTTGGCTCCTAGAGCAGTTAAGTGCAGATTCTTGGGTTACTCAAGAATTCGAATGGAGTACAAATACTATGATCACACTACCTGTCGATCTTATTCTAGTGCATATGTTAAATAAACTTATTATCCTATCCTTGATAATAATTGACAATCATCTTATTCCAATTCCCTCCATCATAAGATCTGCCACCACCCTTAAAGATGTACAGTCGATGACACCATCACCAACAACCACACCTATTGAATTGGAACCTGCACATGTTAACTTGGATACTGAACCTCTTTCCACGATCTTGCGACAAAATCCTCCAAGCAGTTCTACCTTGTCGGAAGGAGATCCTACTCATATAAATTCTGATCTAAATGTTCCTGCTGAACATCGCAAAGGCACCAGCAAATATCCTCTCTCTAATTTATGACATTTGATGCTTTGTCCTTTGTTACCAAACTTTTCTTTTCTCCTCTTGATAGTCACCATGTTCGTAATCATTCCGAGACATTCCCACATCCATCCTGGAGAACTGCTATGGATGAGGAGATATCCGCTCTACTTTCTAGAAAGACTTGGGATCTTGTAGAACTCCCAACTAATGTCATAGTGGTTGGATATCGTTGGATCTTCACTTTAAAGTATCTTCTTGATGTGATTGTTGAACGACGATTAATAGCGAAAGGCTACACTCAGACATATTGGGTAGATTACTTTGACACCTTCTCCATAACCACTAGTCTCAACTCTGTTTGGAGTCTACTTTTTGTTGATGTGAATTTTGGATGATCAGTTCACTAAATTAATGTAAAAAAATTCCTTCTTATACGGTGCTCTCACTGAAGAGGTTTACATAGAGCAACCACCTGGATATGTTACTCAAGACGAGTGCTCAAAAGTCTACAAATTGAAGAAGAAATCTATGGACACAAACAAAGTCCAAGAGCTTGGTTTGAGAAGTTTAGTGCACCTGTTCAAGAATATGGTTTAACCCATCCGTTTCAGACCACTCAAAATTTTCTTTATATATTTCAAGAGGCTCAATCATCCTCTTAGTATATGTTAATGACGTTCTAATATCTAGTAGTGATACTGAGTGTATTTTGGCAACAAAATGATTTCTGCAAACATAATTTGTAACCAAAGATTTTTCCGTAATAAATTTTTTTTTGAGGATTGAAGTAAACCAGTTTGATGATGGACTTATCCTCTTTCAAAGGAAATATGCCCTAGATTTTTTAAAAGATGATGGTATGATGAGTTGCAAAACAAGTATTCCAATGGATCCAAAACTACCTCCGGCTGACTTAAGCAGTCTTGTAGTAGATGTCACCAGATATAGAGCTATGGTTGGCAAACTCTTGTATCTTACCGTGGCTCGTCCTGACATTTTCTATATTATTGATTGCTTAAGCCGATTTATGCAGCAGTCACGAGAGATGGGCAGGCGTATATCTAGCCTTCGATGTCTCAAAGCCTCTCTAGGGAGAGGTCTCCATTTTAGAAATCATGGACATTTGAAAGTACGAGGACATTATGGTGCAGATTACACCAGAGCTCGTGAAGATAGAAGATCGGCTACAAGATGTTGTACATATGTTGGTGGAAACCTCGTAATATGTGCAACAAGAAACAAAATGTGGTCTTATGCTCTAGTGCTGAATCAAAATATAGAGTAATGGTCATACTGTGTGTGTGGGCTTTTGTGGTTGGCCTCCTTTCTATATGACTTTGGGATTTCTATTCGCTATCTGGTGCTTATGAATTGTGATGACAAGGCTGATCTTTGGTAGTCAAGTGTTGGGTGGATATTTTCTTGGTTAGAACAGCATCATGAATGAAGTGTTAATCCATTTCTATGTGTTTGGTTCGCTCATGAAACACTTCTCAAGAAGAAACTCCAAAGCATATGTTACAAGTTGAGCATGATTGACACCTAAGCTCCAGCCTGAGGGGGAGTGTTAAAGGAATATCGTTTGCATATCCTCATAATTGTTAGCATATTAACATCATTAGTAGTAATTATTAGTTTCCTTTTTTCTCTCCATGAAATATTCTAGAATAATATTCTAGCATATTCTCTTCTCGTGTATTATCTAATTTTTACTATAATAAGGAGCCACTAGTCTTTCGTTAATCAATTGAATTATGGGGTTCTTCATAGGTATTGTTAGTATCCTTCTGAACTCAAGGACTCATAGGCATATAAGAAAATCTTTTTTATCTTTCATGTTCTTGTAAACCAATATAAATTGGCCAGATAAATGTAATTTCAAGAGCACTTAAATATTCTCAGTCAAACTAATTCCTCAAATGTTCAAACAAGAGCAGCTCTGTTAAGATACAGAAAGTTTTAACGCTAATGAAATGTTAACTGTTCCTTTTTACTCTGTGCTATTCTAACACTTACTACACATTTTACAGGACGAAACATTGAAGAAAGCTGTTGAACTTCACAGAGGAAAATGTTGGAAGAAAATTGGTATGTTGTCATACATATACTCTAGTTATTTTATAGTCAATCTGCTTTGTCCATCACAATTTTTTCCAAGTACACTACTATGATGGTGTGTATATAATGTTATCATATCATGGAGCTCAGAGAAAAAACAATCATTGTTAGGGATTTTTCTGATAAGGGAAATGATGGATAGCCATCCATTTCTATTAGAACTGAAATTTACAAGTGTGTATAAAGCACCAAAAGGAAACTTTTGAAGATGTGGATGCCCAAGTCCATACTTCGGTGACATGTTCGCTTCTATGGATGATGAACAGTTTGATAATTATGTTAGGAAAGCTAGTATAATAAGAAAGGGTTTTGATTTCTGTTCATACAAGATTCCTTATGGATTAAGGGAAAGCTCTAGTGGACAATCTTTTGAAGATGGGGACCTGTCAGGAAAAGATAAAAAACAGTGGTAAACCTAAAAATAAACTCCTCATGTTGCTATACATATACTCTAGTAATTTTATAGTCAATCTGCTTTGTCCATCACAATTTTTTTGAGGTCTTCAAGTTCACCAATTTTTTCCAGGTACACTACTATGATGGTGTGTATATAATGTTATCATATCATGGAGCTCAGAGAAAAAAACTCATTATTAGGGCTTTTTCTGATTAGGGAAAGGATGGATAGCCATCCATTTCTATTAGAACTGAAATTTACAAGTGTGTATAAAGCACCAAAAGGAAACTTTTGAAGATGTGGATGCCTGTTCATACAAGAGAGACGGTTTTGATTTCTGTTCATACAAGATTCCTTATGGATTAAGGGAAAGCTCTAGTGGACAATCTTTTGAAGATGGGGACCTGCCAGGAAAAGATAAAAAACAGTGGTAAACCTAAAAATAAACTCCTCATGTTAGTGTTGATGCTTCTAAGATGTTGAACCCTGCCTACTTCTAGATAGGAGCCAGATGCTATTGTTGTAGTTATAGATATTAATTTTTTTCTTCGTCAAAGTTGTAAAAGAATAGGAAAAGAACCTGCATGTACTGTGATTGCTTAGGCATTGAATAGTACTTCCAACGAAGCCAAAATTATCTGTAATGGTTATATGCTATTATTTCGAAATCTAATATTGGCCCATTGAAGCTATATAAACTCATAACTAAAACTTTTAAGACGAAAAATGGAACCCCAACAGTATGCAAAATAAACTTGTGCTGGTGTGCTTCTTCCCTTTCCACATGGATAAAAGTAAATGATCAAGAATCAATTCTAAGTTTCACGTGATGAAGAAAAGTAAAAGGTTGAAGAAAATAATCGTGTAGTGTCAAGGATTACAATGCTTGTGAATTATGAGTAATTGGTTAAGTTGCTAAAGTAGTGATACATCCTGTCCATCAGTTCCTAATAATCAGTTAAAATAAAAAAATATCTGGATTGTCCGAATGGAAATGACAATGAAATACATAAGGAGCTATAAGAGATTTTAACAAACATATACAACTACCTAAGCTAGCCGACCCCACCTAGTGGGATAAGACTTTGTTGTTGTTGTTATACAACTACCTAAGCACCTTATTTCCTTTGTGGGGCAGAAAGAAAATTGACAACACGTCATTAGCCCATGAGAAGAACTCATATAAGACAAACTAATACATGTTTTAAAGGAAAATTAAATAACATCTTGGAAAAGAATCAGTACATGAAATTTTCCTAGGGTTGAAGGAAATTGTAGGAGAAGTAATATAGATAGTGTTAGAGATGAATCCATTTGTGTCAAGGCTCCTAGATATGTAACCACTCAAGATATCATTTCACGATCTTCACATAAATAGTTGATACAACACAACATATCGCTAACCTGACAAAATTGATTCGTGTATTGAAGTAAATCATCATCTTTTTGAAATTAAGGTCTATGATGATATATATATTTTGAGTGTCCATGATTATATATTGTATATGAAATTTTGTCATAATATTGCTGTATTATTTTTTTCATCTCAGTTGAAGTGTAAAGGTTTTTGGAATATTATGTTTTGCCATTTTTTGGGCACTTCGACTCTGAAAGAATCCAGAGATCTGTTATTAGTCAAACTGTACAGATTTCTTTGGATAACTTACATGAGTAATCCATTTCATTCTTCTAATTTATCTTGGGTGTGTGGAGTATCATGGACATCCATGATTCAATTGTTTCACTTTATTTCTTTAACACGAATGCTGATATGACTTTCACCTTTTTTTTACTGTGGCCAAATGTAGTTAGCGTAATTCTACAAAAATGATTTTTCATATTATTCCCCTCTTGTGTACTTCAAGTCTAACTTTTATAGAAATCCAAAACAATCTCTTCTTGCCACAATTTTAGCGATTGGTCTGAATACTTTGTATAAGAATCCAATTAATACTCAAAGTCTCTTTTGGTCAAAATGGATATCTTTTATGGTCTCAATGATCTAACTCAATGGAAATATGTTGGGCTGTAATGAAATCCTGGTGCATGATAGCATGTTCTTCTATGTAAAAGGAATTTGTATTAGTCGACGAAATTTCTCGTAGATCCCATCCGTGTGAAGTTAATTTATGTGTCGATGGATCATCTCACTTGTTATTTTAGGCGGCAATTACATATGACAATGTTTATTGGGTTGAGAAATCCTTTGATCGAGTACAATTTAAATTTCAATGGCATACGTAGAAACTTGAAAATACATAATATCATTTCCTTGTTCTTTTAAATTAGTAGTTACAAACCTTTCTGTGCTGTAGGTATCATAGTGTGTGATTGTTATTATATTATTCATCTTTGCCTATGCAGCTCAATTTTTTCCTGATAGAACAGAGGTTCAGTGCCTTCATCGATGGCAAAAAGTTCTCAACCCTGAACTAGTTAAAGGTCCATGGACCCAAAAGGTTGATCCCTATCATACTTGATTTGGGATGGTTCTCAAATTCAGTGCTTCCAGTGACTTTTCCTCTTTTTGATTTACAGGAAGATGAACAAATAATTGATTTTGTAAAAAAAAACGGGCCAACAAAGTGGTCCATTGTAGCAAAATCTCTGCCTGGCCGCATTGGGAAGCAATGTCGGGAGAGGTAATTCTCAGGACATCTGCATTGATGTTACACTACAAAAACATAAGCAAATATTCTTTCCCTACTTCAAAAGAAGGCATACAAATATGAATATTATGACCTAGTGGTTGGCTGAAAAAGTATCCAGTGTACACTCCATGCTATAACCTACTTTGTGGTACTTCCACACCTGGTTGCTGTTGAGTGTGTAAAGTGTGCCATCTGTGGAGATTTTCTCAAACTGATTTGGAATGACATATATAATCCATCAATGCGAACACTACATCTTGGCAATAAAGCAGTTGATTCAAATCGTTATTTTTATATGTTAGGTAATTTTAGTGGGCATCTTCTTTGTCAGTATTGTTGTTGTATCATGAAAATCGGGATAACAACTTGCAATACATTTATAAGTTGTTAGTTGCAAATTGCAATCATTTAACAAGTGTCTCATATCTTATTAAACTCTTGTAATATTTTAAATATTATAGGTGGCACAATCATTTGAATCCTCGAATAAAGAAAGATGCATGGAGTGTGGAAGAGGAGCTGGCACTCATGAATGCTCATCGTCTACATGGAAATAAATGGGCTGAAATTGCAAAAGTTTTACCTGGAAGGTATCAATCTCGCATGATATGTTTTATTCGAAAAAAATTGATGATTCCTATAAGTTGAAATTTTGGCATTGAATAGCCTATAATAAACCCTAAAAAAGGTCACCATATGCAAGTTGCTGATGAGTTACCTTGCTGCTGAAAAGCTAGAATATCAAGGATAATGAAATTTGATGGTATTTATTAATGCTTTCTGGAAAAAATCAGCTTTATCTTTTGCGTCATATAATTGTAATCTTAAAAGGATGATTCAGATTGAGATAAATTTGGCTTTCTTCTCTGCCCTATATTATCTTTTGTGCCAACTCAGTTCTACTATCTCTTTGGATAATGAGAAAAGTATTTCCCAACATAGAAGACTGATAACAATAAAAATATTGACACAGGAACTTTAAAGACCGAATAATTTCTCATTTATCGTATAAAGCATGTATATATTTCTTTTTGTTATGTCAGGATTTTTTTATCCTTATAATCTTTGTACCTCATTAATCCTGACACAATATGTATATGATTATCTGTTCCTTTGTTGAGCCTTTTTTGGTTAAATTATGGTTTCTTATGATCCGTGCCTTTGTACTTAGGACTGACAACTCAATAAAGAATCACTGGAATAGCTCCTTAAAGAAAAAACTAGACTTTTATTTGGCTACTGGAAAGCTTCCACCAACTCCTAAACCTGGAACAATTCATGATCCTAAAAATCCTGGGGGTTTGGAGAGCAGGCAATCACTGATAGGAACAGCAGCAGTTTCAGAAGAAACTAGCAAAATTCATGCTGGATCAACTGGTTCTATATGTGTTGGTCATCCGGATGAATTGAAATATGAAATAGAAAGGGATCATCAAACAGAGCCATCAACTATTAAAGTACCTCAATCTGAAACTTCTATTGTTACCCCAAGTAGAGAAATTGATGACCCTATTGCACAATGCAGCATGCAGACTCCCACAAACATTTGCTGTAAATCTGATCTTGGAGTAGAGTTGCAGGAATATAACAACACAAGCGATAATGGTAAGGTGGACTCTAAACAATTGCACACAGAAGATCCTGTGTTTGGTTCCCTATATTATGAACCTTCTCAGTTGCAAGATGTTTCTGATTCTATTGGATGTACTCCTTCAACTGCATACAATTATATTCAGCAACCTTACGGTTCCGAAATGGTTACATCATTGAATGTTTATCTGACTCCTAGCTTCTCAAGTGGAGAGAGCTCAGTTTGCAGCCCAGAGTCTATATTAAAAAATGCAGCTAGGAGTTACCCCAACACTCCCTCAATTTTCAAACGAAGAAAAAAGGAAGGGCAAGTGCCTTTTGAATCTGATTATGGTTCTCTGGAAGATAGAACCAGAGTACTCATTAGTTCTGTTACTGTTGGAGGAGGAAGTAGAGATATGACAGAAGTGACTGAATCTCCAACAGTCAGCTCAAGTCTTTATACTGGTAGAGGTGTATATGATCTAAGGAGCTTCAGTATTTCTCCTTCGTACAGGTTGAGGTCCAAAAGAACTGCTATTATCAAATCAGTGGAGAAGCAACTTGACTTTACATCAGCAGAAACTGATGTTAATGGCAATACCAATTTCCCCAGTCTATCAATTCACAGTCATTCAAATTATTCTAGTCTCAACAGCAGACTTTCAAAACCACAAATGAAGGAACTTGACGAACCAGTTGAGCCATAATGTCACATAAAGGCGAGCCACCTATCCTGGTGTTGAAGATGTGAGTATCGTACTCCTACTCTTAGTTGATATAGCTTATTTGATCGATAGCTCAGGAAAGAGATCAAACAAGTGATGTGATTGACTTGCTTTCTTCAGTATTCTGACTTCAGCATCTCATCCAATCCTGAACTTGTTTCTCTGAATCTTTATTCTAGACTTCAAACTAAATCAAGTACTTAAACCTTGTTCTCTCTATTTTGATATTTTCTTATAACCTATCATTTCATGACTATTCTTTGAATTTCCCCTCAAGTTTTCAACCTGACATCCAACTAGCGGTTATTAGTTTGCTCATTTCATGACTATTCTTTGTTGCTCATCCGTTTTTTCTTTTTGCCTTGGTGTCATCAATGCAGGTCAAAGTCATACAGTATCATACTGGTAAAAAATGTTTCTTTCCCAAGTTTTGAGCTCTAATTCCAAAAATTGCAAAATCCGGCTCTCATATATATTACATCTTACATTTACGTCTCTGAAGAGCTTGCATGGGCTCCTTTCTTGAACTGTGCAGTAATGTCCCCTGCATTGATGGATGTTTGAAATCAAAGGGGGAGGTAATTGTACATATCTTACAAAATAAGGCTTCCATTGGAAGCAATAATTGCAAATGATCATTGTTCTGTTGTTTTTTTCTTATCGACACATCAATATTGACATGCAAAATAAGACAATGTTTCTACACTTTCAGTACAGTGCAAGATGGCATACGAGGTTTGCCTTTCTATAATTTATGCATGTTGATGTCCGCTTACGGCCAGAAAGCAGTCATTACGAAAGCTTTGATAATATCTTATGCGCAAATCATAGCGTTTGTTATTCTTTATGTTAAATGTTGATTATGTTGCATCTGATTCTAGACCAACATGCTATTGGTATAGGTCAGGTCCGTTCCATTGTTCCACCCTTTTTCCTGGTCTCATGCTTCAAGCTTACCAGGCTAATATTTTTTTTTGCTAAATTCGTACTGAGCATTTTCTTGTATGCTTTTTTCCGATTAATATTTTTGTTTCAAGTCACGTCTGTCAATTTTCTTATCGAGTGCATGCTGCCTACAGTTTTCTTCCAACCTTCTGCCTATCTTCTCAACAATATCTTTTATTTCATGCATGATCTTTTGTAATAATGGGGATTCAAGAACAATTATAATTGCATCCAATTCGAGTCAGAGCTTTAGTTAATTTATGAACTGATTTCATTAATATATGTCGTGATCAAATATCATAGAAAAAGAAAATAATAATGATTGATTTCGAACTAAAAGCCTTTTGTTAGTAAATAAAATTAGAATGAGTACTCACGATGTGCGGATGCAATCTAGATGATTAAAATAACATCAAATCAATTTGAAGAAGCTCTCTTCACGATTATCATTTCTCTTTTTCTTTTTATCTTTTCATTTTTTTCTCTCCTTTTAATTAGATTAAAATATTAACTTTCATGTTAACATATAGACCTTTTTTTGAAGAAACTTATAGACTTTTCATGTTTCATAGTATTTATTTATTATAAATTGTTATATACTCATCTGTATAAAATACTACATATTTATATTCATATCACTCTAAGCATATTTCTCCTTCCTTCATTATCTTTTTCTTTTCTCTCGATTTTTTATTTATCCTAATATTTTTATTTGAAAATGATATTCCAAAGGAGGGGCATTAATTAGTTGATCATTAGTTTAACTATGATTGTCTATAACCTTTGGAATTTACAAAATCTTTTAAACTTCATATGACATCAATTTTTAAGTTGTGCTTCTTGATTATCATTTTCTATTGAAATTTAAATTACTATTGTTGCTCCGAAAATAAAATGATGAAATGCCAGTCATTTGATAAAATGGAGAGTGTTTCACCTTCATTGAACTATATATATAAATATATCTATATCTATCTATCTATCTATATATATATATATATATGTATGTATATATATATATATATATATATATATNAAATGGAGAGTGTTTCACCTTCATTGAACTATATATATAAATATATCTATATCTATCTATCTATCTATATATATATATATATATGTATGTATATATATATATATATATATATATATGTGTGTGTGTGTGTATAAGTATCAAATTCGAAGTCTCTTCTTTGAAGATTCATCATATATTTCTTTATTTTTTTATTTGTTTCTCTCTCCCATTAATTAGTCATTAATGAATATTCAATTTCATTCTAGCATATAAACTTTTCATATCCATAATATTCTTTTTATTAAGAATGTAGTGTCAACGATACATCAAGAATCAGAATAATAAATTATATGTAAGAAAAGAATATTGAAACACAAATGTTTAACGTAATAAAACTCTCGTTATCGATGTGAATAAGAGGCAACATCTACAAGCAAAAGGGGTTGCCATCAAAGAGTTTTAACTATTAGCTAAAAGAGAATGCATCAAATTAAATTTTAACCCTTATTTATAAAGGTCTATTTCTTAACGGCCCAAGCCCTCTACTATTACTACCACAAATTCCTCAATTTTCTCATTTTTTTTCATCATTCACAATTTTAAGTACAATATATAATAATTCAAAGCACAACAATAAATTTCCACCTTCATTTGAATTTTACATCTCCTAAAAAGATACTCACAATATCTTCCTTCATCCAATGGTCCCAATGGGCCTTATTTTGCCTTTGCGAGATGTCAACCAAGATTGAGCAGAAATCGAACTTGGCAATATATAAGCTTTTTGTCATCATATCTGTTGGGTTATCATAAATGTTGATCTTGTGAACTTGAACAATTTTCTTTTCCATTAGATCACGAACAAAATAATATTTCAAATCAATGTGTTTTTTTTTCTATCGTGATATATATGATCTTTTACAAAGTGTATTGCACTATGACCACCACCGTATATGTTAGTAACTTTCTCATTCATGCTGAGCTTTCCAACTAATCCTCTTAACAATAACAACATCCATATACCCTGTTTCAATGGAAGGCTATTGTATGTTGCAAAATAACTTTTCAACTAATTGCATAATTATCAATAGTAAAAATATAACCTATGATAAAACTTTTTCTGTTCCAATTTCCTTCAAGATCTGAATCAATATAACTAATCATCCAACTGGACTCTTTAAAAATTTCAAACATGCTGTAGGATCTGAATGACACTAAGATGTAGGATCTAGATGACACCAA
>LTAE01007184.1:0-23442 GCA_001647135.1 Pontederia paniculata
AAGTTCATCAGTACAGACTGAGTTCACTTACAAATTTGTGATCATTCAAAAACATTCTCGAGATCCTAGATTCAACAAATTCAATATATATATATATATATGAGCTACATGTTATTCCTCAATAGAAAGGTATCTTCCCTCGGTTCATACCCTCCACCAAGATAGGAATCACAAGCATTCCACAACCTCAAAAATAGCGCATGAAATCAACACATTATACAAGAGCAGGTCGAAAGGTTATATGGAAACATTTAAATCATATAAGAGTGGTTCAAAACAACAAGATGGAGCTATCAAATGTGCCTATGTCCAGGTTTAAACGTTTAGCCAATCACAACTATTACAAACTTCAAACAAATATCCAAACAAAAATTCATCTACAGAAACTTGCAAAAGCTGAAATTACAAAAATACTAAGGATACTTTTCACCAATCTCTTCTTCTTTTTTGTTGAAATCTGGCATTAATCAACTTAGAACCTTGCCTTCAATCTTTCCTCGGCTCTGGTACTTCTTCTTCTTCTCCCAAGCTCCAATGGCGGCCCCCTTCCTCTCGGACGCGGAACCAACCTCCTTACTAAAATATGAAATAAACCATACCAAAAATGTCAATCCGGATCTCTCCTAAGCTGGTAAAACCTTCAAGCTCTATCCAATGGTGGCTCCATTCCTCTCGAAAGTAGGAACCCCCTCAAAAGTTGTCTACATGTGTCATATATACTATGGTGGTCCTCCCATAATCTTTTGACACTTGTCCTCTGACTTTCCTGCAAGAAATGGTCAGGAATATGACAGAGGAATCTTCTAATGACAAGTTTTACGTCTTGCCTTTTGTGTATTTTGTTTGGTAGCAGCGTCAAGGTGTGAATCTTCCCAGGGTGCCCTCAACTCCGGGATGCATAAAAAAATGTGGACTGACCCCTACCAAGTCCCTGTAGGAAAGATAAGTGTAATACTTCATAATTCAACTTAAAAGAGTTCAGGATGTGAGAAGATACGTCCAAAGCTAGGAAATTTTGAGAAGATGTAAAAGTCAAGAAAATGGGTGATGATATGCAACATAAAGGTATAAATCCATAGTAAAAGTGTGACTTTATGTATGAAATTTAGGGCCAAATTTTCTATTATCAATAAAGTTCCAAAGTTCTCATCGTGATACATTGCAATCCTTTCTTCCTCTTCAGATCCTTCCCTTCGTCTTCAATGGTGCTGCTTATCCAAAAAATGACCTCCTCCCCAAATGGGGGCCTTGCAGAAAAAAAGGGAGTCTCCTTTCTCCTAAGGGTTTCCTCCTTTAAACATCTCATTTCTTTCCATTTGTATTCTTCTTTTCTTTGCTAGGTATCTATCCCATATGTCATGTCAGAAAGATTCACTTGATTTCCTCTAGTTTGTCCTTGCCATTTATGAGCTATCTTGATTCTCCCGCCATAGCAATTTTATGTCTGACGACTTGGCATGCGAGGTTGCGATGTTCCTTCAAGTGAGGATGTGATAACTGCTTTCCTCCTAAGTCCTGAAATAATAACAAAAAATAGCATCATTTGGATCCAAATACAAAAATCGATAAATTCAAATATGATAGGAGAGTGTTTAGCGGAAAAGAGAAAAAAAATGACTCATAGTAGAGATTCAAGTCGAGAAAAGGCATGAAAGCAATATTAATCACAATTATAGTGGCCTAATAACATGCACTTGACGGATAGCATCAAGCATGAATTTTCCAGAACTCTCATGATCATCTTTATAACAAATTCAAGTGCAATAATGTTTTTGTTGATGCTACTTGTTTATGCGTATTTTCTTTTTCTTTATGATATAAAGCATTTACTTGGCTGGAGACTTTACCTACAGGATATGTGAGGACTCGGACTCAACTCCTAGAGAAGTTTATCAACAAATATTGTCTAGAAAGCAGCCAAACTAAGGAAAGAGTTGCGTCGTTAGGACAAGATGAAGAGAATTATTCGAAGCATGGGATCGATTTAAAAAACTACTTATTGGTGTTCCTAACAATCAAATGCCTTTATGTGAGCTACTTGAAGGTTTCTACAATGGACTTTGACAAAGCGATAAAGACAAGCTAGATTCCTCAATTGGAGGATAGTCATGGGCAAGAAGCGTCCTAATGAACTCTACGAACTCATTGAAAATGTGGCACTCAACTCTTGAAGAATAAAATGCTTAATTAAAAAAGAGAAGTTCACAATGTTAGCAACGATGGAGTGGTAAGCAACTAGAATCATTGAACAAAAAGTTAGAGATGTTTACAATTATTACCATATGGAATTATGTGGAGAGCATGGTTGCTCTGAATACCCTAAAGGAAAAAATTTTAAACGATAATCAATTTGAGAATGCTAACTTTGTCTCCAAGTCTTTTCCCAAGAACCAAGCACTAAGGAAGAGGAATTATCCAAGCTTTTCACGATAGACAAAATCAAGGGCAGGAACCTCATAACCTGAATACCAATGGTAACAATTCCAACCATTACAAAGTCTACAAATTACAAATTAAGAGCAACTTGGAGGAACTAATGTCCATTATAGAAACTAAGATAAACAAAAATGATGCATCTATAAACAAAGTCGAAGCTCAAATTGGACAAATGTCCAACTTATTGGTTGAACATACAAGGCGATCTCTTCCAAGCAACACCATAAAGAATTCGGTTATCCTCCACAAGCCTTAGAACAGGGTTAGGTAATAGTCAAGCTAATGAATATAACTTAGAACTATTATGCCTAAGCCATACCCTCCTCATAGTTAGTTTACTTTTATTTTACTTTTAAGTGTGTTTTTACTCCCCTATAGCAATTTTTAGACTAGTTTATTTACCCATCCAACATGTTGCCATCTCCACTTAATCATCTCTGAATTTTGACATTTCATGGGTCGTGAGATCACATCATGGGTCATTGTGTCCACTTATTGTGACCCATTGTCGAACATCCCGAGATTGACTGAATAAGTTTTTCATATATTTTTATTTTCACAGGCTATGACAACTTGTTATGACACAGAATACAATGCTAGAACATGAACCATTAATTAACATATTTGACTCATAACCATGTTGAGTACTTAGTGATACATGACCTCCTCACTTAAATCCATCTTAGGGGGTCTAACTAGTCATGGCATCTCATCATGAACTTTCCAAATTGACCAAAGATTGCACTAACAAAATCATGACCTATTATCCATAAGTAACAACTCGTGAGACTTTATGTCCTTGGACATGACCACGCCAACTAAGGCTACAACCCATTACATTGAGACTCACAACCACTTTGGTAACTTGATTCAGTCTATGTTTGGCCATGACCCATGAATCATGAGTTCCAAATTGTTAAAATCATGAAGAAGCATGAATCATGACTCTGTTCAAGCATCACAACGTTAGTCACCAACCATTACATAAATCAATTACGGAGTCTAATACCATTTAAGAGGTTGTAACATGCCTTAATTTCGACTTTCACACATAACTAACAACTATCGAAACTAATGACCCATTATCGACTCTCACAACCCACGATGCACCCACTCATGCGACTTACTAAAACCATGCACCTGCACTTCATGATTCTGTATAATTTTCAAGCCCCATAACCA
The DNA here is from genome assembly GCA_001647135.1 of Pontederia paniculata. Classification (NCBI taxonomy): domain Eukaryota; kingdom Viridiplantae; phylum Streptophyta; class Magnoliopsida; order Commelinales; family Pontederiaceae; genus Pontederia; species Pontederia paniculata. The sequence continues at coordinate 3,619 of LTAE01007184.1, forward strand.
CCATCACAACTACAATAACCGCTAGGTTTTGGATCTATATATATATACTAACAGTTATGCATCTTCTCATTCATTGACGACAATGTCCATCTCTAGTTTCCATCATCTTCTTCGGCAAACAAACAATGAAAAATTTTGTTGTAACTTTTCTTGTTTCGATGCCGATGGACTTGAGTTAGTTCAACCGCCATTGTATTTCTAATGTTTGCAGTCGAGCTTGCCTCATTTGTTGGGCAACATCAACAATCTGCAGCAACATCACACGAGTTTCCCAACGTCGATGGCTTCCTCTACAACAACTGGGTTTTCTTCAACGACATCACAACCTCTGCAACAACACTATGTAGTCATCTTCCTCGATTCCGACGATGCTGCTCTGACACCATCTCATGACCTACATAGGTAATGAGTCATGACTCCAATAACAACTCCATCCTGCGACAACCATTACTACATATCACGAGTCGGAATTTCTGACTTCACAATTTGTTACCTCCGACCTATCTAACACAGACAAAGATATTTTTGCCAATGTCGTTATTATCTCCTGCGGGCCACAACTTCTCATATCACGACCCATTACATTTTGTAACGAGTCATGATGTTGTTGATATTAGAAAGGCATTTCTACTAAGGGTGTTCATTGGGTTGGATTGACCCGATGAACCTGACGATCCGTCGAATTGGATCGTTGATTGGGTTAGACCCGAACCAACCCTATCATAATCCAATCATTGATGGGTCAGATATGAGTTTTAATTTTTTAGACCTTATCAACCCTACCCAACTCGATGACACAAACTTTTATAATTTTTTTATTAAATTTTAACCAATTTGTTCTTGATAAAAATTTATATTACTTTAAAATTAAAATATATTGAAAAATATACTTTATATCATTGAAAAGTGTTACAAACCATTGAAAAAATATGTTTTTTTTCTTTCTTAAAGATATAACTAATATTAAATATTATAAAAAAAGTAATTAAAAGATATGAAAAATCTAATCGAGCAAATCGATGACCAGACTTGATCCAACTTGACCTAATGGATATCGGGTTGGAGCATATTTGATGACTAATTTTTTATCAACCCGACGAACCTAGCTCGATCAAAATTAATTAGGTTGGGTCAGATTTGGGGTCGGGTCGGGTCAAACCCAACCCGTGAACACCACTAATTCTATCGAGGTTGTTATTTCTTCTTGTAGTCTTCGACATCCTCATATCACAACCCGTGACATTCCATAACACGTTGTGACAGACGATGGCAAATTTTAACCGCCAGCACTGTGCCAAAATTGAAGACTCACTACAACCAACTTGAACCTGAGATATTAACAGAGGCATACGATCTAATTCCTAAATCACCAATGGCCGTCTATAACCTCTACGGGCATCAAACTTTGGCTAATACTCTCTCCTATCTTCGATTCGGACCTAACCACTTCGTATATGATGCAACAATGATAGACTACATCCTATGTGAGTTTGTCTTCAATGACATCAACTTCGACTACTTCATATCTTGTTTGAGTTTCTTAGCTCTTTCCAGATATTTACACCACCAGCAATAGATGATCTTCCCAATCATTCCAGTTGCACAACACGGAGTTCAACCTTTCTCCGACTGAGGTCAACACTATCCATCAATTTTTGGATAAGGGCCATATGCGCATCCCAAAGGAGTTCTTCGCTAATTTCTGTAGATGGATCATTAGTGCTACTCACTTGAACTATCAAGTGGCAGCATGATGAAGAATTTGGTGTTCTGCTATGTTCATCGGATACTCTCCAACACCATCTTTAGGTGCGATGACAACAACCACTTAGTTACAGAACTTGAGATCTTCTTTATATATTATATGGTGACACACCCTGGTGAACGTTGGTACTTCCTTGCCATATCTTCTAGACGAATTAAAAGAAGGACAAGGGAACCATCATCATTATTAGGGGTTTGATCACATTGATAATAGGGTGTGAACACACAGGTTGCTCATTATCTAAAGCTCAACCTGGAGGCTGCCAAATCTATAGATGACACTATGTTTCTTGCCAACCGTATTATTCAAGCTATGAAGCTTGGGGGAGAAGTCGTAGGGGACACGATAAAATATTTTACTTCAAGGACCCGTTTATGGTCTTTCCTTGCTCAAAGATAGAACATTTCAATACTTCTATAGAGGCTAATTGGATCCTTATTCCTGTTGATCCAGCATTTCTTGTCACAACCTTTGTTTAAACCTTGGTTTAACCCATAAATCATTGCATATTACAGATGAACAAGTAATATTGTGGAAATGTGCTCTAAGTTCTTTAGGTATATAATAGAAAATTGCCAAACCATGCAAACTTTTAATTGATCATTTAAAGCAAGCACAAACTATTTAACTTTTACAATATACAACTCTAGTTTCACATACTACAAAATAACTCCCAAAGCTCTTTCAAATAAAAACACATGAGACATAAAGCATATCTATACCTCCTGTCCAAAAGTGATTCTAATCCCGGCAAAAGATCACAACCACAAAACCGGTCTCTTGATTAGAAAATTATTGAAAACAACGAGCAATATTAAGCATATTATATCATGATAAATAACATAAATAGAAGTAACTTATCATATGCACAATCAACATCACAATATTACAATAATATCATAATTTGTACTTGCAACATGGAGGAACACAAAAGTCTGAATGCATGTACATATCATATCACCAACTAGCCACATGTGTCATCCCTTTTGGGGTATCATATCAATCCTGCTAGGTTATTGGGTTCTAAAGGTGACCCCTATGAATTCAAGTGGTAGCTCATATTGGGTTTTGCAATATAGCATTTGATTCATATGGAACTTAGGTCCAAATAACCTTAAATCATCCTTTTAGGCCATGTAAGGAATAATGCAAATGCATGCTTATGTGAGATGCAAATTCATAACCATAGAATATCAATTATATAACATAATTGCAATAAAGTAATTCAGTTATTTTCTTAGTTCATATAAACTATATTATAATTATTACTATCTACTCAAAAGTATAATTACTTCAACACTATACATTTATGTCATCAGATATGTTTCAGTTTTCAACATAACAGATTAAAGAGCATTGAATGTAAAATATATAACAATTAGTAAACAAACATTAAGTAGACTTCAAAGCTTCTTTCCATGTAAATATCAAATTTTATTCTTTACAAGGATTTCTCCAAAAATTTTGGGAATCAAGTTATTTTCTACTCCATTTTTATACCTTGATAGACTGATTGATGCTTAATATAAAATTCATAACTAATGATCTTGACATCATATTCCAAAGAACTTAAGTTTCCATAAAGCTAGACTTCCTTAGCTTTAATCCATAAAAAAATTATAATTTTTCGCTTTATGGATTAGTTTTGGAAAAAATTGAGATCTAGCAATATACTATCTCATTTCTGTAAACTGCAGACTAAGTGGTATGCAATGTAAAATTTATAACTCTAATCATACATAACCTTTTTATGATATTTTAAATGTCCTAGAAAGTGCCCGATGATGGATTCTTATCATTAAAACAAAAAATTAGGAATAATAGAATTTGAATTATCATAGAATTATCATTTCAACCTTTGCATAGTATAAAGAATTTGAGTGATCTTTAAGTTTGGATACATAACTTCTATTATACACCTTCCATTAAATAAATTCCAAAGACTCTGAAATGTAGACTTCATATTTTAATTTCATAACTTTTTAAGGATCAAAAGATGCTTTAACAAGAATCTAAATTAACAGCTTCTACTTTGTTCTTATTTTGTGCTTGTTATTCACTATGGAATGACAATCCATAATAATAACTTGAAGATAAAAGTTAAAGATCTATTAGTGATCAGGGAAGAATTGTTTGAACCAATATTTATAAGGATTCATAGGAGAGGAGCTAGCAACTTCTCTAGAATGTAACTTTAATGATTTCACCTTACTTTCACTTCTACCTCATTTGTTTCCCTTTTTAATTTCCCCTATTTCTTGATCTTGGGCTTAAGTTGGATGGAGATAGCAAGTAGGTAGTAAAAAGTGAAATATATCTATTTATAAAAAGTGTAAAGTAAATGGTTGGTCATTTTTTTTCTTTATTTATTTTATTTATTCATTTACTTGACGCATTACATGTAAATAAGAAACTATCCATTTGGAATTCAAATAAAGTGTTTATAAAATTAAATTTTAAAAGATTGAAAATTTGGATTTTTGCTCCAAGACAAAAATGATAAATATTCAGATTTTTCATTTTTATATCTTCCATTTAATCTAACTAAGACTTACCCTAAAATTTATTATAAATTATATTTATCATACTTTAATAAGAGGAGAAACTATCGAGACTTTAATTTTCTAAAATATAATATTTTCAAAATTCCAAATTTTAGCATTTTCAACATTCCAACAATTGAAGTTGAAGCATCTATTTTAACATATATACCATAATGCATATCAATAATATAATAAGAAATAACTCATGTGATCCTATATAGATCAAGTGACGTATATTACATTCTACCCCCTTAAATAAATTTTCGTCCTTGAGGTTAGTGTACTTTGTTAATGAAATAAGTGTTGGATATCAATCATGTATGTCACGTCCAGTCTTCCATGTTGCTTCCTCAACGTTATGATGTTGCCACAAAACATTCACCAATGGAATTACTTTAGATAGGAGAACTTGTTCCTTACGACTAGAAAATACGAATAGGAGTCTCTTCATATGCAATGTTCCCATCAAATTTCAATGGGATCATGCTCAATCACATGCGATGGATCTACTCATATTTTCTCAGCATGGATACATGAAATTCATCATGCGCACTATCCATGTTAGGAAGTAGAGCTAAGAAATAAGCTAATGATCCAATCTGGTCAAAAATATCAAATGGTCATATATATCACGGACTTAGTTTATCTTTTCTCCCGAAGCTCATACTCCCCATGATGGAGATATCGTTAAGAAGATATTATTTCTTTGCTAAAATTCAAGAGGCCTTCGAGGATTATCAACATAACTCTTTTTTTCTACTTTGTGCTACTTTAAGTTTTTCATGAATGACTTTGATTTTATCTATGGTGTTTGAACTAAATTTGGACTTGTAAATTTTCTTTCACCAAATTATTTCCAACGTATGGTAACCTACAACTTTTTCCATATAATGCCTCATAAGATGCTTCTTTGATAACTATTATTGTTGGCTAATTCTATAAGAAAGATATGTTCATTCCAACTGCCTCCATAATCTAGAATACATGCATGAAACATGTCTTCTAAAGTTTGGATAGTTCTTTCTGATTGTCCATTATCTTGTTAATGAAATGCTGAACTAAATTGTAATATAGTACTCAAGGCTTGTTACAAAGCTTCCCAAAAGTGTGATGTATAATGGGGATCATGGTAGAAGTGATACTAATCGATATTTCATGTAACCGAACAATCTCTAGAATACATATATGTGCAACCTTGCTCAAAGGATAATCCATTATAATAGGTACAAAGTGAACTGACTTTGTTAATCGATCGACAATAACACATATTGCATCGTGTTGTTTACTAGTCCTCGATAGTCCTGGAACAAAGTCCATAGTTATATCTTCCCATTTTTATTGAGATATAGAAAGTGATTGTAACATACCTCCGGGTTTTTAATGTTCTCTTTTTATTTGTTGACATATTAAGCATTTGGATACAAATTCAGTAATTTTCTTCTTCATATCGTTCTATCAATAATACTTTTGAAGATTTTGATACATTTTCTTACTTCCAAAGTGTAAACTATAGGGAGTTTGATGTGCTTCTAAAATCACCTTTTGCACTTCAATATCATTGGGAATACAAATCCTATTTCAAAAACTCAATATTCCATCTTGTTGGATTTGGAAATCCACATTTCTTTTTTCTTTTCTTTGTACTTTGAAGTGCCAACAATTGAGGGTCACTTTGTTGAGCCTCTTTGATCCTATGCATAAGTATTAGTTCTACTCTCATTATAACCAAAACCCCATTAGAACACTTATATAGAAATGTAATGTCTGAATCTCACAATTCTTCAAGAAGTTTTCATTTTCTTATTATCAAGTTAGCTATGAAAGTTGATTTTCTACTCAGTGCATAAGCTACCTTATTTTCCTTTCTAGTATGATAAAGAATGGAACAATCATATTCTTTCATGAGATCCATCCATCTTCTTTTCCTCGTATTCAATTCCTTTTATGAGAATAAATAATTCAAACTCTTGTGATTTGTATATATTCAAAGCTTTTCTCCTTATAGATAGTGTCTCAAATCTTTAGTGTAAAAATAATGGTAGCAAGATCTAAATCATGCATAAGATAATTATGCTCATAATCTTTTAATTTCATGGATGCATATGAACTACATGACCATTTTACATTAAAACACATCTCAAACCCTTTCATGATGCATCATTATACATGACAAACCCATCAGAACCAAATGAAATAGTCAAGATAGGTGCACATGTTAATTGTTTCTTAAGTACCTGAAAAAAATTCTCACATTCATAAGACCACACAAACTTAGTGTTCTTACGTGTTAGTCGTTAGTCTGGTAAAAGATGCGACAATAATACAAAAATCTTCCATAAATCTTCTACAATAACTTCTTAATCCTAAGAAATTCCTAATTTAATAACTATTATCGACCTCCCCTAATTTACTTTAGACTCCACTTTTTCTTGGATATCACATGACCCAAAAACACAACATGATCAACCCAAAACTCACATTTACCAAACTTTGCATATAGCTTTTCCTCTCTCAGCTTTTGCATAATAGCCCAAAAATGTTCTTTTATGTTCTTCATAGATTTTAGAATAAATCAAGATGTCGTTAATGAAAATGATCACAAACTGATCCAGGAATGGTTTAAAGACCTGATTCATCATGTCCATAAAGGCAGCTGGTGCATTATTTAATCCAAATGGTATTACCAAGAACTCATAATGGTCATAATGTGTTTTTATTGCAGTTTTTGAAATATCACTGTCTTTGATCCTAAGTTGATTATAATTAGATCTTCTTCGATCAATCTTAGAGAATATACATGCACCTTGCAATTGATCAAACAAATCATGTATTCTTGGAAAAGGGAACTTATTTTTCATTATTACACGATTTGGTTGTCTACAATCAATGCACAACTAGAGAGATCCATCTTTCACTTAACGAGGAGCTCCTTAAGGTGATACACTTGGCCGAATAAATTTCTTATCTAAGAGATTTTTTGTAGCTTCCCTTTCAATTCTTTTAATTTTGTAGGTGTCATTCAATAGAGAACCCTATTTCTCTATCAGGAGGTAAGCTAGATGACTCCTCCAGAAATACATCTGAAAACTCCTTAGTAATAGGAACATTGTTCAAACTTATTTACTTCTTGACCAAGGAGGTAAAGAAACCTTCAGATCCCCTTTTAAGTAACTTACTAGAATGCACCTTAGACATTGAAGTCTTTGGTCCTCTATCTCCCATAAAACAAAATGATGGTTGATTGGGAATAGTAAATATTGCTATCTTTTTGTGACAATCTAGGCAAGCATGATATGTAGAGAGCCAACCCATATCTAGAATTACATCAATGTCATATATACTCAAAATAATCATATCAGCAATCAATGACCTATCACCCATTTTTTTACCTACACTTAATTTGTATACTATATTTGAAGACAATGTATTGCCATCAGGAGTAGAAATCGCCAAATAATAACCAAATGGTTCTCTTTTCACACTTTGGATGGCATGCATAATTTGGTGACACAAAGGAATGTGTAGAACTAGAATCAATCAAAACATTTGCTATGATATCACATATAGGAAGGGTGGGGCTTCGAATCCTTCTAAGTTAATGCATACACATGACCTTGTGAAACTAAGTGTTGCCCCTTTTCTACTTCTTTATAAGGTTGTTATTGTTGTTGAACCAAAGGAAATCTCTCATATAATGTCTCATTATACCACATCTAAAGCAAGCCCCAATATCTTTGTGGCGAGGAGTATTTTCATGATTCCTTTCATATTTTTCACAAGTTCTACTATATGGTTGTGGTTGTTGTTTACAAATTGGAGTCCCATTCCTCTTCCTTCTAAAGTCAAATTTCTTTAGCTTAAGTTGATGAAAGGAAGAAACTCTCTCTTTCTTTTTCTGTTCTTGATCAGGGTTGAACATTTGTAGGTCACTCTCTACTAGTTGAGCTCTTTCATACACCATATCATATACTCATAAATTTAAGGTTGTGAGCTAGTTCTTGATAAAAGGCTTTAATCTCCTCTAAAATTTCTTCGTGCTTTCCACATTGTTAGCAACTAGACATGGTGCTAACTTCAATAACTCAACAAACTTAGCTTCATATTGATCAACAATCATGTTTCCTTTCTCCAGCTTGAGGAAATCAATTATTTTCTTTATCACATGCAAAGTCCGAGAAATATTTTTTCACAGAATACCACTACAAACTTTTTCCATGAAAAAATGGGTGTTAACCACAATCTAATGCTTAATTGTCTTTCACTAATGTTCTTCATTACCCTCTATCATAAATTCATGAAAGATAATATTGCCTAGTTCATTAAAACCAACACAACAAATATTTGTTCACACCTACTAATCCATTCATGTGCTTCTACTGGCATGTGCTCTTGAAAATGGGAGGCTCAAGTTTCTTGAACTTCTCTATAGTATATTTGCGGCTACTTTCAGATAGCTCAATTCTGATCTCAGTGTTCCTATTAATTTGTGTAGCATGCATTCTCATAATGTTACTCACTTCTTTTAAGGCTTTGAGGATACCCTCAAGTTGGGGATCTTGACCTCAACCCTGATCTCGAGCCCTGGTCTTGAATCAAACTTTCTTCTCTTCTTCTCGTGATCCTAAAAATTAAATCAATGTAGATATATTTGATTAAAAATATCAAACAATATATCCCAATGCATATACAAATTCACAATAACATTCTAGACACATGTAAATAAACCTATAGATTAGTAGACTGATATATGCAAAGTTAGATCATCCTAGACATAACAATGCACCTTTAGACATGGAAAATGATCTCTTGCTCTTAATAGTTATCATGACCCAGATTCAAACCTTGATTTAACTCGTAAATCGTGACATATTATGAACGATCAAGTAAGATTGCGAAAAATATCTTTGTTTCTCTAGTAATATAATAGAAAAAAGTCAAATCATGCAGAATTTTAATTGATCATTCAGAGCAAGTACAAGCTATTTAACTTTTATAATATACAAGTATAATTTATGTATTACAACTAAATCATTTCTTTTATATTACACATCATGTCAAAGCTATTTCAAAAGAAAATATAGGAGGCATAAGTCTCGTTTATACCTCCTATCCGAAAGTGCTTTTGATAGTGATTGTCATGACCCAAGTTCAAGCCTAAGCTTGATGCGTAAGTCGTGCGATCTATTACGGTCAACCAAACATAATATTACTGAAGTGTGTCATAACTCATTCATTTAATATATCACATGATATTATCATAAATGTGATTATAACATAGACAATTTATATTGATCTCAGAGCAAATCCACACTATCACATACATATACATTATACAATATTTTTTTTGACATTTAACATTCTTATACAAAAGTTATACATCAAGAGGAATCATACATCCTCATAAAATGATCAAAGAAGAGATCTAAGTCTCATCTATACCTCGTCAAAAAGTGCTTCAATTCCTATAGAGGATCACCAAACACAACCACAACACTGCGGTCCACTAATCTAAAATATATTAAAAACCATATTTTGAGCAAACCACAATTTAGTAAGTAGAAAACTCATAGTCTATGAGTTATCATCTACTTATTTCAAGGAAAATAATATGAACATTTTCATATATCTTTTATTATATGTATCATATCATAGGATAAAATGGAACATATATCATCACCAACATATCATATCTTCATAGCATAGCATATCACATGTATGCACTTGTGCAATCATGTATGCAACATGTCATATCACCAGCTGGCTAAATGTAACATATCACCCTTGGGGTATCATATCATCCTTGCCGAGAAAATATATTATCCCTTAGGATATCATATCATCTCTTTTAGGAAATTTTATATCGTCCTTGCAGAAAATATATCATCCTGACAGAGAAAATGCAAAAGCATGATAGAAGTAAATGCATAATATTTTCACATATCCATATCATATCATAGAACATTTAACTTATGATTGCATTATTAGCGAGTCATTCATTTGAATAATTCATATACAATATGTCCAAAAGAAATTACAATGGATATAGAAGTATAATTGCATCAACAATGATTTCATTTCATGTACTTCACAACATCAATTTGGTATCAGTTTTGCACTTGACTAATTGAGTGAAGTTAGTTATAAAATTCATAACAATTAAGAAACACATTATATTGAAATACTACAAATTTTATCAAAAAGTAGACTCTTAGAAGTTTAATCTACGTCAATATATTCCTCTAATTTGTTCAATAATGATCACAGAAAATTCAACAAGATAACATTGTTTTGTTTTATTTTTGTTTTCTAGCAGACTAAGTGATGTTGAATATAAAATTCATAACTCATGAAATACTTAAGAAAATAAATCTATTATAATTTTAAATGAAACTATACTTCTAGAGGATGAAGCCAAATAAATATAAAAGTGTTATATTTCGTAGGGAGGTCTTAGAAAATTTAAAGATTTGCCTATGTTTTATTTCATTTTAAATCCTGAAAGACTATGTGATTTACAATATAAAAATTATAGCTTTCATTTTACATATCATATGCTTGTAATTCAAATTGGATCTGAAAGTAGACTTTCATTAATGTGTGATATAAAAATTTTCTGAACTCGTTCTATGAATACTATTTATTCTAGAATTTACAATTCAGACCAACCATTTCAGAAAACAACAAGAGTGGATCTTAATCATTTACTCATAACTTCTAACATACAGTTCTGAATAATTTAATTCCAAAGCCTATGAAAATTAGATTTCAAGGAGATATAACTCAAGGAGCTTTGTAACTTTTAAGGAGCCAAAGGTAGTGATTAATCTTTAGGAAGTTTCAACTCTAGATTTAATTTCAGCTAGAGTGTGTTCTATGCTTGAGCAAGTTGGATTTGTTGCTCCATAAATAGTAGATATTGATAGGACATGAGGATAAATCATAACCAGAACACCACTTGTTTAACTGAAATTTGTAGACTAATCCATAGAAACATAGTTAGCTTACCTTATGGTGAAAATAATAAACCTTGATGTTGGCTTCAATGGTGTAGGTATTATTTGCTCTTCCTCTAGAATTCGGATGCGGGAGGTGTTGGGTAGGTAAACAGGTGAAAAAAAAGTTGAAAGTTTACTTCTTATCTGCTTGAGTTACCGCCTAGAGTGGAGTCACTTTTGGACATGAAATTGATATTATTTACATGTAATGCCATTTAAGTAAATGGCTTGACATTTTCCTATATTTATTTCATTCATTCATTTACTTAAGACATTACATGTAAATAAGAATCTACCCCCCTCCATTAGGATTCAAATAAAAAAATAAATTCCAAGAGAATCAAAATATGAAACTTGGTTCGAAGAACAAAATCGGCATTTTTACATTTTTTTTTATTTTTGTCCATTCATTTAACCTAAACAAAACTCCTCCTAAAATTTACTAAAAATCATATTTAGTATACTTTATCATGTAAGAACAATTACGATGACTTTAATTTTCCAAGTTCTAAACATTTCAAAATTATGTTTTCCACGTCCTTAATCAAATTTCACTAATTTTCAACATATGAACGTTGAAACTAGAACACTCACTTTAACACATATATCATAGTGGATATTAACCACACAAATCACACATTTAACATTTATAATCTCATATGAATTATAGCATGGATATCACAGCGATAGAGGATCGCCAAGCATAGCAAAAACTAGTCTACTTATCTAAAAAACAATGAAAACAACATAAGCAAACCAGAATTCAATAAGTTGAAAACTTATAACCTATGTGTTATTACATACTCAATTTGATAAAATAATATTAAGCATATTATATCATGTTAAATAACATAAATACAAATATATTATCATATGCATAATCAATATCATAATATTACAATAATATCATAATTTTGTGCTTGCAATGGAGGATTATGCATGTACATATATTATCACCAAGTGGACAAAAGTATTATCTATTCTGGGGTATCATATCAATTGTTGGGGTAGCGATTATTGGATTCTGGAGATGGTCCCTATGAATTTAGGTGATCACTCACATTGGGGTTTACAATGTAGCACTTTGATTCTTATGGCACTTAACTCCAAAGAACCTTAAATCATCCTTCCGTATATTTATCATATGGCTCTATAAGGTATTTTAACCCTGTAGGGTAAACATATCAACCAAGCCTAGGTAATGCAAATGCATGCTTATGTAAGATGCAAATGCATCACCATATCATATCAATCATATTTCCTTTTTCCTTATGATATATAGCTTTTACTCAACTAAAGACTTCGCCTATAGGATCTGTGAGGACTTAGGATAAACTCGTAGAGAAGTTCATCAACAAATATTGCGCACCTAAAATGGCAGCTAAGCTGAGGAATGAGTTGCACTCTTTCGAACAAGATGAAGAAGAAACACTATTTGAAGTATGGAACCGATTTAAGGAACTACTCGTTGGTGTTTATAGCAATCATTTTCCTTTGGAGAAAAGGGAGCCTCCTTAGCACTTGCTCTAAGGAGGCTCCTTAGCACTTTAATAACAATTGAATCATATATTGATAGATTGTGACGAAACCATTAATTTTAGATATTTACATCTTAACTATTTTAATCTCAGCCATCCACTAATATTGATAATTGAGATCAAAACTAAACCGAATAAAATGCCCACAACCTCCATTTCATCTATCATTTTCTCTCTCCTTAAACCCTAGCAATCTCTCTCCATCTAGCAGCAACCTATCAGTGGATGTTGGCTGCCGGAACATCGTAGATCGAATGTCGCTCTATCAGCTTCTTCATCTGAAGATCTCTATGAGCACATGCTTTTTTGTTATGTCCCACTCCTCTTGTGTCTCTTTCTCTCTCACTTTATAGTTCCCTCGTCTCTATAAGATCTTATGGTTGGACAAATTGTTATGCAGAGTTGTATGACTCATTTATTATAGAATCCTAATATTTCCTATAGGGTGAGTAGGATAGGGAATCAATAGTGTCATCTACACATTGAACAAGATGAGGAGACGCCAAAAAAATGTTGGAAACTCCTTTAGTGTCTAAAGTATTGCAAAAAAATCTTTATTTTTAAATGCCATCTTATTTCTCCTCAAGATTTTTTTCTTTATTCCAAGATTTCGAGCAAAGAGAAAGCTTGATTGATTATATGATACATTTTATATGAAAAAAATGAATGATTTAGAAAATATAAACCCTAAAGGTTATTATTGATTATAATAATTCTTCGAAGTACTCGACCAATTGTTTTATTTTTTATTATAAAAAATCTGAATTTTCTTATCATGTTGTCACAATTTCATATTAATTTCAATTGTTACTTTGCCATTAATTTCCAACACAGTTTGGGAGATCTGAGTTAAAATATAGTTATATATTTTTAAGTTGGATGTTTTTTATCAAACCAATTAACTAGAAAAATTAAAGTTTGATGCTTTTGTTGACGAAACCAAGATGCCAAATCTTAATTGGACATCAAATGTATTAATAATAATGCAACAAAACTTGAGGGAAGCAACATCTTCTCGTTACTTATTTTCTCATTCAATTACTCTGATAAGTTATTTTGCTCATTTTAATTACACTATTAGTAATGTTATCAACACTCGGGATAAAAAAAGTTTAAATCAGGTTTTTAGTCTCAACGGAAAATATTTTAATTATTCAGAAATATTCTTTTTAATATCAAAAATATGCCTCAATTTTCTAAGAAAAGAAGCTATGCCTCAGTTAAAATATCTTTTAGTGCTTGGACGTTCAAAGTGCACTGATCATATTAGTGAGGAATCCCCAACTAGGTGATACACGGACTCACTCCTGAGTATTAGACATCATTTTACAACTATAGGTCGCAAGATTTAGAAAGCTTCTTGATTTAACCCTCAAAAATTTTGAATTGTAATCATATTGCATACACCTTTCAAATAAACAATGGTGTTAAAACTAAGTAACTAAAATTTTAAAAGAAACTTGGTCAACTCCAAAGAGATAAAACAGGTGAACAGAACAAAAAAAAAAGAACATGGTTCACAAAAGAGAGATGGATTGAGGAAAATGTGGTCTAGAACAGAAAGAAGAGGAGACAAAAACATTGGAGCACTGGATGCTTATGCTGGGATTAGGTAAATAGAGAGAGGGAAAAAGAGATGTATTGGTGATTAGCGGCGACGCTTGGATCAAAGCATCATAGAGAGAGAGAGAGAGAGAGCAACTAAAGCAGATATGGACTTTTTATTTGGTTTAGTTTTGATATGGATGAACAATATTTATTGGATAATAGAGATGAAAAGTGCTTAAATTTAAAGTATACGGAAGTAAGTGGTTTTATCGCAATCCATCGATACATGATCGAAAGACTCATCAGAGTGCTAAGGAGCCTCCTTAGAGCAGGTGCTAAGGAGGCTATGTTTCCCTTTTTCCTTTATGGGAGCTACTAGAATGATTATATAACGGACTAAGCCAACTCGACAAAGATAAGTTAGATTCCTCAGTTGGAGGAATAGTTATGGGCAAGAAACGTCCAATTGAAATTTATGAACTCATCGAAGATGTGACAGTTAACTCGTGGAGAACCAAGCACCTAATCTAGAAAACAGACATGAGCAACGATGGAGTTGTGGCTCGGCTAGAGCCATTGAACAAAATGTTTGAGATGCTTATGAGTACGATTAATCTTTATGAATTTTTAAGTTTAAGTTTTCAAAACGATCAACCGATTTAGCCATCGATCGATTTCTCGTACAAATATACTTGTTTCATATTTCATTATTAACTAAGCTATATATGCAAGTTATGCTCATTACTTGGTGTTAACAAGTCGTCGTGCATGCTTTATAATGTATTTATATTTAAGTATGCATGATATGAAGCATAGTTGTAGTCAAGACAAAAGAATACAAGTAATAATTTTAAAATTGTTCATGTATGACTTGTGAATGTTATGTGCTTCTAGTATTGCTTATAGAAATGATTGTCACTGAACCTAGAAGCAGTTCTGCATGGAAATGCGTAAATAGGTTAAAATATGTAATATTGTGTTGTGATTGCGAAATTTCATATTGAAGCTTATTGACTTGGTACCCGTCAAATTAAAGAGTATATTGTCCTTATTAATTGATCGACTTCATACGTGAGGTTATGAACTAATTTGCTTAGTTTTCACTAGGGCAAGTGGGTCATATGGCTAGCTAAGGGTATCCAAATTTCTTTGATGTACTATTAATTAATGACACCTAAATTGATTGAACTCGAAATTAAAGTCATCGTATGGCAATCTGGATGACTAAATGGGAATGGCTCATAGGGATGGTTCATGGGGATGTATATGAATGCTTTTGAAGAAAAACTTTCAAATGACATATATAAAAAATAACCTTAAATTAATAATGTTAAAAACATAATTGACACATGTTAAAAACATATAATTGGCATAAATATATTGATATAAAGGCATATAAAAATTAGATGATATATAATGCTATTGACGTTCATGAACTAATTGATGGATATGCATACAAAAAAGAATGTATTACAATTGACAAGGTTGATGAGCTATAAATTAATAAGTGTAAGAAAACACTTATAAATAGCTGAATTATTATTATTATTATTATTATTATTATTATTATTATTATTATTATTATTATTATTATTATTATTATTATTATTATTATTATTATTATTATAACATGCTAAAATATTATACTCGTGTTAGCATATTGGTTACTGTTATTGATGCTCATTTATATGAATTGACATGTCAAAATTACGATGCTTATCATATTGAACTAAATAAGAATGCTAATGATAATTAGTGCTAAAAGGCATTAGATTATAACATTTGTCATTTAAATTAATATGACCTTACATATTGTGTGTTAGCTTAGAGGATAATTTTCTTTTACATTCGTTGTGCTCATGACGAATGATTCTTGCGGGATTCTTGCACATGGTAACGTACAAGCTGTCTAATGGATATCAAATTGTTCAAATTATCATAATTATGTAAAGCTTCAATATTGTCTAATTATTTAAAAATATATTAGGTTAATGAAAACAGATTTTACTTAACATCACATCTCAGAAATCCTTTCGACATGTATCAGATATTGATTCAACTACGTGGAAAATATGCAGGGCGTCATATAATATCTAGCAAAAGATGCTTTGATGATTGACGAAGACAAAATGAAGAAAAAAAATCATCCCACTAAGAAGTGTACGGCCGAAATGAAAATTAGTTGTGAAGGAAATATTGCATGCTAAATGGCATGTTAGAGACAGTCGTCACAACCTTGGACAATGTCTAGAATCGACGAAAACAACATGAGTCACCGAGTTTTTGTCCAACAAAGGTCTAAACGTTGTGAAAAAAACTAAAACATGATTTGAGGAAAAGAAAAATCTGATATGATATTATTCATCTAACAGGTCTTTCTCTTGGATAGGTTTATATCAATCAACAAGACAGAATTTGATAAAAAAAAAAAGTACTAGTTGAAACACGACTCTACAAGAAAAACTGAAATTAAGAAAAAGAACTATTAAAACTAAGAAAAATATTACTACTAGAACTCCAATGAGTTATTCAGCTATTGCTGCAGCATAACAGTTCCTTTTATGCATTAATATGAATAATTTTCAATCAAGAGGGATAAGAAATGAATTAAAATCCAGTAGATTAGCAACAGTTTACAAATTGATTATGAATTCAAAAACAGTTAATTTTGCTTGATATAGTGGAGTAAGATCAAGATAAAACTGAACGCAATCGCCATGGTGCGAGTTGCTAGCACCGACAACGATATGTGAAGAATTTTCATTTGAACAAATGTGTAATAAAGTAACTGGTCTACTTTTAAGCTTTTGATGACATTCAGATATCTGCTCAAAGTTGAACCACATCTAAAGGATCTCTCCAGCTGTTCTTTTGTACTTGACAAAAAGTTCTGACCATGTACTGGCACTTCTTTTGTCTGAAGTCTGGATGACATTCTGTTCAAAGAAAAACCTTCCGTGCTAAGACAAAATCTCGTGCCGGATGATTCTAGCTTATTTTTCATACTTTTGATGCGTCTTACCTCATTGAACATAGCTTTGCCAATTCAGATCAAGTAAACTGTGAGAAGTACATGACAACATGGATAAAGGTAGGAGAGAAGGGCTAGCTGCCAGCCTGCTTTACCAATAAAAATAAGCCAAATCCTGCAGTAATCTACCTCTATTCTCTGCCCACAAAAGCTTATGCTTTTGCTGGCACTGTTACCTACTTCAATTATCTTGTCAGCATAGGCCACCATCCACGATGCCCATAAGATGTCATCTACATTGGCAATTATTAACTGAAAAGAGAGAAGAAAAAGTGAACAAGAAAATCAGAAAAGTAGGAGGAAAAGAAGTAAAGATATGTCTACATATGACATCATCATAGTCGAACCCTGCCAGATTATTCAGTCATCTTATTCGGTTTTCCACAGCAACTAGGAGTAACTCAAGTGCATGACTCAGACTTAACTTTTCACTATACGACACCAAATATGTTATGAAAGGGTTTCAAGTTGGTCTTCAGGCAACTGCTATGGCATCAACAATCTATTCATCACCCTGTTATCTGGCACGATTCAGATTGATTTTATTACATTTTTTACTGTCTGTTCCTCTCTTGTCTTGCTTTTCTTCTATCTTTATCCTTGGCTTCTTTCTTTTTACACCACAAGGCCCTAAGGCGGGGACTGATGACTGGTGGTGGCAGCAGTCAGGCACTGATCCAAATTGACTAATGAGGACCAGTAACAATATCCAGATGGCAGTGAAAACTTAGTTAAATAGTAAATAACTTATAAGATTCCTACTTTATTACAAAGGATATGTAACATAATCCTAGAAATACCATATTTACAATGAGTATTGACTTAAGTTGAAAGTAAAATGTGATTATAGATAAAATAAGATCACATTGTGATTATAATATATACATTAATAAGCACTGACAACTATCCACTGCGTCATCGATCGGAGTCAATTAAGTTTATGCATACAACCTTCTGACAGGGATTAATATATTTGACAAACCATGTCGAAATAAAGTTTGGCAATGATAGAACATGCTTTATTTAGGGGCTGATGGAACAAGTTGTTGAGTGCACAAATATATAACATGAATTAGAGACTACGTTGAACTATTAAATGAGAAATAACATAGCAACATCATCAAATTGTGACCTTGATTATCTCGAATGCTTCTGATGTGCTTGATTCATGTCTGCCTTCAATGTGCGCAATGCTGCCTCTGCAGCCTGAAATATCATAGCCAAGCTTAAAGTAAACATTTTCACACCATAATCAAACATATAAAGAGGAAAAATGATCAGAAGTCATATAAGAGCTACTTAGATATTCAAGTAATAATAGTAATAGAGAACAAGACTTGCTGCCGAAGGCTTCCATCAGGTTTTCTTCTAAATACACCAAATCTGCAAAAGGGACTTGCAGGAAATAATCCTGTTGCTTATTGAACTACTAATCCAAAACAAGTATCAAGGTTTGCACATCAAAACGAGTGAGCAAGGAGACCAATTAAGGGAGACCAAGAATATTTCTTTGGATCACCTTCGAAAGAGATGGAAATTTTATTTGAAGGAAACCACCGAGTTCAAGACCTTTCAGGGATTTCATAAACCCTCAATTTTCTCTATGAGCAAGGCTAATATTTTTTTTATAGACACCTATGGTAGAACCAGGTAGTTTGCCTTCTGAAAGACCTAACCCAGACACCTCAATTGAGATGGTGCCCTGACTGAGCAGCTACAAGTTGACTGGCTATAACAGTTCAAAAGTACCACAAGTGAATCTAGATGGATGCATGTTCCTCTTTGACACTTTCAGACTAATGGGTAGACAAGCTATTGCTATTGCTTCATTCCCTCTCTGGAATATATCCTGTGAGTGCATGGGATGGATGGACTTTGTTAGCATGCCAGTTTAGCGTCCGTGCAGATGAGGCAGATAAACTGGAGATGAGGATTTCGGATTAGATTACTGATTAAGGAACATCCAAAGATTGTCAAAAGAACAGTAATATCACCGCACCTTTATCTTTTTATTTTGAAAGAGATCATTCCACGATTCATCTGCAGTTAAAAGGCCCAGTTCCAACACTATTCTAGGGTGTATATATAATACAAGAAGATTATTTTTTTTTTTGAAAGGGAAAAGGATGCCTACAAAGGTTGGTAGACATCCGTTTGTATTAATTTCGAATTAAGAATGTACAAGTGTGATTGGCTTCCAATTGGGCTGAAGCCTCCCAAAAAGATGATTCCCCTGCCCTCCAAAAACTAGACAAAAGAAACTAATGGATGCCCCATTCCTCAACTAGTGAGGATATGTGACGTACAATATTCTCTGTATAACATCTCTCACCCTCAAAAACAGTGCGGTTGCGCTGCAGCCAAAGTGCCCATGTGATGGCCATGGCCCCTGCCCACACTCGTC
>LTAE01007185.1:0-18776 GCA_001647135.1 Pontederia paniculata
ATGGATGATATATTTATTGTTGGAGGGAGATCACAACGTAAGACTCCACAAATAAAGTTATTTATGCTGGTTAAAGACATGTTGCTTCAGAAACTTAACAATTGTTTCAACGAAACAAATATGGAGCTGCTTATTTGTGTGGCTTGCCTTAATCCAATTGATGAATTTGAGGCTTTTGATGTGGGTAAATTAGTGAAGTTGGGCAAGTTCTATCCAAATGATTTTTCTGAAGCTAATCTTATAGTACTCAGACATCAACTTTCAATTTATATTGCTGACATGCATTCAGATAATCACTTTCAAAATTTGAAAGTACTTGGTGATCTTTCTCAAAAGTTGGTGGAGACAAAAAAATATTAGATTTATCCATTTGTTTATTTGCTCTTGAAGTTGTCTCTGATTCTACCTGTGGCAATTGCAACAGTTGAAAGAGCTTTTTTCTGCAATGAATATTGTGAAGAATAAATTGCATAATCGAATAGGTGACCAATAGATGAATGATTGTTTAGTAGCATACATTGAGAAGGATATTTTTTGTACTATCACTAACGATGTCATTCTCGATAGATTTCAAAAAATGAAATATCGTCGAAATTAATTATTAGAATAAATATCATAATTATTTGAAATTTTCTTTATATTTTTTTCATACTATTTTAATTTTTTATGATGATATTAGTTTAAAAGATGCACCCCTCAATAACTTGTCTGGCTCCGCCCCTGGGTGCAAATGATGATGTTATTCGTTGTGATATGGAGTGCATATGGAATAAGATTCTGACTGAGTCATGAGTGTCATATTATAGAGAAGAAGGAACTCTTATTAATTAATATCTTTTATTTGATCTTAATCTTTCCCTTGCCTCATGTCATAAATGAACTTTTATTTTCTTTGTTTTGAAAAGATATTTTAGTTTAATTGTTAGTTTCATGAGATGGCTTTGATGGCATTTTGAAAATAATATAAAGTGTCTTCAATAGAGCATTTTGTCAGGTGACGATGTGTAATTTTGGAGATATTACATTTAGGCTCTATTTGGTATGTACTGACGATTAATAACGAATAACTATTAATAATTAACGATTAGCAGTAACGATTTAATTATTTAATTTAATAAAAATATTTGACAAATGTAATATTTGATCAGTCAATAAATGTAAAATGACTAAAAATGATACAAAAAATTATTTAAATAATTTACATTAATATATATATATATATATATCATAAATTAAATAACACATTTTTATTTAACTATTTTAATATTAATAAATAATAATAATGAAATAAATAGTTGACCATATGATTTATAAATTAATAAAATAATAAAGTGCAATTATAAAAAAATAAGTGTGCCATATAAATAGCAACTAATATTAGAATATTTTTGGGGTATATATGAAAATAAATTTTAATATACTTGTAATTATTTTAGATGTTGGTCTTTTAACCGTGTCAAAATATTGAGTTTCAATCGTTTATTATTATTATTATTATTAATTATACTTATTAAATATCTTAAATAATATATTGACTTAATTAAGATATATATTAATATTAATGTAGATGTTATTTTAAATGTGTGACAAATAAACGCTTAGGCGACAACCCGTATGCAAATTTGCAATAGTGGGCCGTGCTCGAGCGTGTTTGACATCAAGTTGGAGTGCTTAGTCATGTGAGGCCACAATGGTGCTTGGGCCAATAAGAAATAATGTGAGTATTTTTTTAGTTAATTCAATTCCCTAAACAATATCAAATTTTCATTTCACCACTTTAACTTTGATATAACTTATCTTATTTTAACATTTCAAATATTTCTACCTAACTCCAAATGCCTGAAAAAAATTTAATATGCATTTACATTTTACACTTATTTAATTTTTAAAAGAAAAAATAGAATGAGCTCGTAAAGAAAATGAAATGAGGGGTAGATTTTATTTAACTTTTTGTATTTTTAAATTTTATTTGATGCATACTTAAAATAAAATAAATTTTAGGCATTTTGAACTAGGTGAAACTTGATGAGGTGAGTATTATTAAAATTTAGGAGTATAGTGAAAAATTGATTGTAAGTTTAGGCATTATGTTATAAGATCACTAATTCTAATTATATAAATTAACAAATAATTAATCTTTGTTTTTATAATAAAATATTAACTACTAAATAATTATAATATTATACAAGTTAAATAATACTTGAAAACACTAGTTAATATTTGTCACAATTTTATTTTTAATAATATACTATTACCTAATAATTAATTAAAATACTTAATTATTAATATTTATAAAATTATATTTACTTTTTTCATCTATAATGCCGCACTTTTGTGCAAATTTTATAAGATGCTAAAACTTAATTAATTAAATTAATTATATAATTCTGAATATAAAATAATTTAATAAAGCAAGTTAACATAATTGGTGGCACAAAAGAATTAGATAGTGTTTGATTGAAATGAGAAAAAAATAAATTTAATATTTTATTATATATTTTTATTAAATGTAATTAGAGATTTATAGAAAATATTAATTAATTCAATTATAATTATTTAATTAAATAATAATAAAAACTATCAGTCCTAATTCTAATTATACAAATTAACAAATAATTAGTCTTGGTGTTATTTATAATAAAATTTTAACTACTAAATAATTTTAACATTATAGTAAGTAAATAATACTTATGAAGACTAGTTAATATTTATCGTCATTTTATTTTTAATAATATATTATTACCTACAATTAATGAAATATTTAATTATTAATATTCATGAAATTATATTTATTTATTTTTCATCTATAATGTCATACTTTTGTGTAAAATTTATAAGATGCTAAAAACTTAACTAATTATAATTAATTATATAATTATGAATATAAAATAATTTAATAAATCTGAATAAGAAAAAAGTAAAAACAAATAGAGGAACAAAAAAATTATTCTTGCAATTGGTAAGAACAATTTGTTCTTACTTTATGATTAAAAATGGGTGATTTCAAAAGGTTAAAGGCGGTTTTGAAAATGAGTGGAATAAAATTATTATTAGGGTATTTGGATGCAAGTGGTGAAATAAAGAGATTATTCTTCTCTTATTCCTGTACCAAACAGGCCATTGGATTCATCAAAAATTTCCGCAGATCCATTCAATTTGTGGTTTTTTTAGTTATTGGAATAAATATGTTTTGATTAATAATAATAATAATAATAATAATAATAATAATAATAATAATAATAATAATAATAATAATAATAATAATAATAATAATAATAATAATAATAATAATAATAATAATAATAATAATAATAATAATAATAATAATAATAATAATAATAATAATAATAATTTCTAATGGACTAAAAAACTTGGGTTTGAAATTTGCCTCTGGAACTGCTACATTGTTCCATCTTTTGGTTATGTTTGCTTCTTTCTTGTTTTGTCTGATACTATTACTATTCATGAAATAAGGTTTTTCTAATTCGAAAAAAATATTAGACCCTTGAAATTATTTATCTCACAAGAAAACAAGAATTGTTTATTTCACAATTTTTCTTGTTTACAAGAATATTTTTTAATTTCAGCTTTGTCCCTCGAATTTGAAGGGACATTCCAAGTATTATTCCAACAAACACCTTGATGTAATCCCTTATCGTGCTTGCATCGAGAACATCAAACTATTTTGCATGCTGTAATTCCTGGATTCATCTGCATCTCGATTGACTGAGCTACTGGCAGCTGATGACATGTTCACTGAAGTACTCGGAGATGCATCTGCTGCACCTGCAACGTCGCTGCATTTTCTCTGCATCAAATCACGCTTGTTCTTTCGTCTTACACTCTGCAATCTGAACTCCACCTCCTTCATGGTAGGCCTTTTGCTACTCTCAAAGCTCAGACACATCCAAGCAAGTTGAGAGACCTCATCAAGCTCCTCTTTTGGACAATCTTTCCGCACCAAGTCCTCCATGAGATCAAAATGGCGGTTCTCGGTAATGGCCTCAAGAAAATGCATGGAGAGGTTCCCTTCCTCTCCAAACTTAGCAGCTTGAATTGGCTTTTCACTTGTCAGAAGCTCCAAAAGGATGACTCCAAAGCTATACACATCGCTCTTTTCTGTCAACCGGCCGGTGTAGAAGTACCTCGGATCCACATAGCCGTGAGTACCTTGCACGGCCGTGACTACTTGCGTTTGGCCAGTGGGCATCGATCTGGAAGCACCAAAATCTGCTATTTTAGCAGTAAAGGTTTCATCAAGGAGGATGTTGGAAGACTTCACGTCCCTGTGGTAGATGGAAATGGAAGTGGCCGAGTGCAGGTATGCGAGTGCTCCGGCAGCTTCGGTGGCAATCCGCAGTCGATCATCCCATGAGAGTGGGGTGCTTTGATGGCCTTGTGAATGGAGATGGTCGTGCAGTGTTCCATTTGAGATGAATTCATAGATGAGCAAAGGCACTTCCGTCTCCAAGCAGCAGCCGAAGAGTCTTACGATGTTCCTGTGGTTGATTCGAGAAAGAATGGCGACCTCGTTTATGAACTGGTCGATCTCACTCTTCACCTCTATTTCTGCTTTCTTGATTGCCACCACGCGCTGGTCCGATAAGATGCCTTTGTACACAGTGCCATGACCTCCTCGTCCGAGAATTCGAGTGGGATCGAAGGAGTTGGTGGCTTTCTCCATCTCTTCTAGCGAAAAGATCTTTGTTCTCTCAACAAAATCATCTTCAGAAGAAGAAATCAGCTGCTGCAGTAGAAGCCCGCGATTCTGATGAAAGTACTTCTCTTTGATTTTCTTCTGTTTTCTCTTCTTCCATCTTCGGCTCAGGACGAAAATGGTTATAGTCAATAGTAGAACACCAAGGCCCATGCTTGCTCCAATGATTACACCTACATGTACAGCAAATTATAATTGCAATGGAGGCTGCAATTGTTAGCATTGGCAACTTAAATGACTGAGTGAGATGCCATATATACCTAATACAAGTTTGGAGCACAACACGTTGGTGCACTTGTTATCTGCAAGCAGCGAAGTAGAATGGAAAGATTAAGTTTCTTGCCTCATGCCAAAGCTGCTCATTTAAAAGTATTTATTTTTGTAAAGTTATTAGTTGATAATGCCTTGAATCTTAGGTTGTGTTTGGCAAATAAAAAAGAGAGTTTAGATTAGAGTTTAAAAGTTTGACTTGCGCTATTTTCTTTAGAATAAAGTGTTTGATAAATTATTTTATAGGTTAGCGGTTAGTGGTTGAGTGGTACGCTATTTTCGTTAATGTTTAGCAAATAAAAAATAGAGGTTGAAGTTTTATACACAATTTACCCTTTCTTTCTTATTGGAACTTCTATTAGAGTTTGGGCTATATAATAACCATAAATACTTGTGTGTATTTAAATATTATTGACATTAATACATACAATTTTTAATTTAATTTTTTATTTATACATGTATATTTATTTTAAAAGATCATTCCAATTAATTATCATAAATCACATAAATTTTTTTCGAAATTACATAATATTATAAATCAAATGATTTATCATATTAATGTATTAAGCCTATTTACGTCATTTTATAATTATCAATTAATTTCACCACCACATTTGTCAAACACTTTTTTATTATCACTTTAACGAACCGCTAAATATTAATCGCTAATAATTAACCGCTATCCGCTAAATAAATCTCTATCCATTTATTAATCCGCTATTGATGTCAAACACAGCCTTAACCCGGTGATCAACCTTACATATGTCCCTCAGTGCATCACAGCCGCTCGAATAATTGGGGTGGCGAAGTCGTCCGTCCCATACGGGAGTCTCGTTGCCCAGTTCGCGAGACTAACGGGGTCTAGGGGATCCCCAGCGGAGGCTTGGAGGTGGAGCCCTCGAAACCTAGACAACTCTAGAGTTTCAATTTTCTATTTTATATTGGGAGTCCCTATATAAACTCTCTAGGGTTTGAGTTATTGAATATCTTATAGTCATTTATTATTTCTCCATCAAAAGAAAATCTTAGCTGCCGCACGATGACGTAGCCCAATTAAGAGTGAACCTCGTAAATCTCGTGTCATCTGCTGTGTGCGTTCTTATCTCTCTCGTCTCATATCCACAATATTATCTTATTATTTTTTTATGTAGTATGTTTCAGCGAAGCGTTAGGTGATTATGAATGCATGGGCCATAGACAAAACTACTTCTGTTGACAATTAGGTGATTAATGGACGAGAGGGGAAGAAGTAAACGATCGCAAGTGAGAAGCTGGTGAACGTTACCTTTACAGCCATCGGGAACGTAAGCATTGCCTTCGTAGAACTTGGTGCAGTAGCATTGGTACCCAAGCCCTGGAGTCGCCGAATCACGGCAGTCGCTGCCGTCGGCGAGGCACCCATAGTTCGACGGCTCCTTCTTGGCTTCTGCGCAAGTGTCCACGTCCGGGATGTTCCACACCAACGTCGCCTCAGGCCCGTCTCCGCCGAAGTCGATTCCAGATTCATACAAGTACTGCTTTTTGAAGCTGAACAAGTAGTAGTTCGAGGACACGAAGACTGAGAGACTCGACCTGTTTGCCGGCGCCTGCTGCTGCGTCTGGTTGGAGAACGTGACGAGAATCTTGTAAGACTTGAGGGCCCTGGGGAACGAGATGTGGCAGCAGCCGATGCCGCTGCACAGCCCGTCGACGATCTCCTTGCCGGCGCATATCGTGGTGCAGGTCCCTATGGTCTGGTTCGTGGCGCCGTCGACCAGGCTCGCGGTCGCCTCGCACCCGACCATCGCCACCGAGTTGCCCTGGGACATCGCGTACGGCGAGCCCTCGCTGGTCGACCATGGTATCTCGGTCGCCGTCAGCGTGGCGCCGGGGTCGATGGTGACAACTTCGGAGGTGTTGACGTAGAGGTAGTTGCTGGAGTCGGAGACCTTGATGCCGGTGACTTGGGTGGTGCTGTCGGGGAGGAAAAGCTTGGGCGGGTTGGAGGACGTATCGCATATGAGGTCGAAGCCTCGCCGGAAGCAGCCGTCGCCGATGCCGAAGGGGTAGGGGATGCGGTCGATTTTGCCGCAACTTGTTCGGCAGTGTGCAGGGAGGGGGAAGGTAACGTTGGTGAAGGCAGCTGCTCCATGCGCCATGGCCGCTGCTACGATGAGCAGCAGCAGGAAGATGGCCATCTCTATAGGGTTTTTTTTTTCTCTTAATGAGTTGTTAAAATAAATCTTATAGATGGTAGAAGACCATAATAAAAAAGAAGTAAAAATATAGTTTATTTTTAGGAAATGGATATAAGAACAACAAAATAATCCTAAAAACATGTATCCCAAGATAGTGATAGTATTATGTAATGACATATATTTTCACTTGTATTCAATAATTTTAAAAATATTTTTTTGGAAAACACGCCTTATAAGAAATATTTTTTTAATTCTCTACCTTTGAAAAATAAGGATAGATAAGCATGCAGTCCCTGTTGCTCTTTGGTTGCTTGCCACGTTGACTAATTTGCATTAGATGACCGTTGACCAGGGCCTTTTACGAGAAATCTTCTCCGTTAATGGATTGATGAGCGGTGCGTGATCGATCTTGGTTCAAGATAGCGCTCGATTTAGACATCCTCACCTACCAATTTATGGTTGCATGTGGCAAATAAGATGTGGTGTTATAATACTTTAAAATTTGTCACGAATAATTTTAATGATTTTTGAGATTATCATTTTTTTTTGGATTGCCCAATATTATTCGAGACTATTAGCACTCGATTAATCTATATCGTCTTGAGTTGAGTATTGATTATAGTGGAGAGACTTTCAGCAAAAAATTGTTGTATATAAGGAGCTCGAACTAGATACCTCGATGAGAAGAGTTTCTTATCACTCCATCCCTACCTCATTAGTAGAGTTATCATACTATATTTTGACGATATATACACAAATATACTACATGTGCATCCAGCAGCTAGCTAAAGAGAATTTTATTTTTACTATATTTCATGTTTTTTTAAATTTCAGTATTATATAGTTTACTCCTCAAATGTCGTTCCTACAAAGCAACTATAAAAAACTAGATAAATTGTCTTATTTTTAGTATAAATAAAATAAAGCATCTACTCACTGTTATCCGTTGCTAAAAGCTCAATAGACAAGGCTTATGAGATAAATAGGAATCAAACTTAATTCTTAATTCATCCATGAGAATGATGCCACTTCACTGCAGTCTACTCTCAAATGAAATTGGTAATTATTATTTATTTTAATAAATTATGGATGTCCAATTCAGTTTGCATTAAAACATGAGGGATGTTTGATTTTAGGAAATATTTGTAGTTTGCTTTTTCGTTTAAATTTCGTAAAAATAATATTTAATTTAGAATTTTGGATTTTATTAGGAACAGAATTGCACGGTTGAATTCTTTTATCATTTCCTTTTCATTTGTGTACAGAAAACAAAACAAAAATATCACGTTCAAATCATCAGGATGCAAAAATGGCATTCTTGCTATGGCATAGAAGCGGGTAACATCTTGCTATGGCATCTTGCTATGGCATAGAAGCAGGTAACATCTGTTTCTGTGGCATAGAAGCAGGTCCATCTTGCTATGGCATAGAAGCAGGTCAAATTAGGCCGCCACTTGAGGCCCAATAAATAAGAGGAAGAAAACATGATACTCTGTTTCTGTTAAACATTATATATCACACCTATAAATTTATTACCTTCTTTTCTTATATAAGTAAACAAGAGTAAAATAATCGTTTTCTTTTATTTCATTAGCATTATAAAGGTTGAAACTTGTGTTTTACAAATCATATATCAAATATGTTGTTTGATTGCTCTTTCAGAGAGAGAGAGAAAGAGAGCAGAGAAACAAGAGTGAGGAACATATACATATTTCGTCAACAAAATAACAAACAATTAAATTTCTATGAAGGAATGAATGCACAAGAGCGAACAACCTGTTAACGAGGGACATCTATCAGTGGCTTCACAAATTTCTCAGTGGTGTAGTTGGCAGATGAATAATACCCACTAGATTGGCTTATGGAGTCATCTGTCACAAGGCCTGCACCATTCAAGACTAAAGAATCTGCTGCCAGAAAAAATTCTCCAGCTTCATTGTGCTTTAACAGTGCCAACTTGCCCTGCTTTCTTTTCCTTCTCAGCTCTTGCAATGTAAACTCCACCTCTTTCATTGTAGGCCTTGCATTGGTTTCCATGCTCAAGCATGCACAAGCAAGTTTAGCAACCTCTTCAAGCTCTTCCTTGGTGCCCTCCTTCACCACCTGAACTTCCATGAGATCAAAATGACGATTCTCCTTCATTGCTTGAACGAAGTTTACAGACAGGTTCCTCCCTTCCGAGGCTTCCTCCATTGAGATGGGCGGCCTTCCTGTTAAAAGCTCCAAAAGAATGACACCGAAGCTATAGACATCGCTCTTATCCGTTAATTCACCTGTGTAATAGTACTGAGGATCCAAGTAGCCATAAGTTCCTTGCACAACTGTGACTACATGAGTTTCGTTGATCGGTACCGACCTTGAAGCTCCAAAATCTGATACTTTTGCTGTCATGGTGTCATCCAAAAGGATGTTTGACGATTTTACATCTCTATGGAAAATCGATATGAACGCGGAAGAATGCAAGTAAGCAAGTGCTCCGGCCGATTCCGCAGCGATCCGCAATCGATCCTCCCAAGATAATGATGTCTTCCCATCCTTTGGATGGAGATGGTCGGAGAGAGTTCCATTCGAGATAAACTCGTATACTAGTAAGGGGACTTCAGTCTCCAAACAGCAACCAAAGAGCCTCACAATGTTCCTGTGAGTGATTCGGGATAGAATTGCAACTTCATTTATGAATTGATCAATCTCACTCTTTACCTCAATTTTCGATTTCTTGATCGCCACCACATGTTGATCCGTCAAGATGCCTTTATAAACCGTGCCATGGCCGCCGCGGCCGAGCACTCGCGAGACGTCGAAGTTATTGGTGGCTTTCTTCATATCCTCGAGCGAGAATATCCTTGTTCTCTCGCCGATGTCTTCGTTGGATGAAATGAGTTGTTGCAGCAGCAGGCCGTGATTCTGACGAAAGTGCTTCTCTTTCAATTTCCTCTCCTTTCGCTGCTTCCACTTTCGACTGATGAAGAACACCAGTCCAGGGAGGATTAGCACAACCAGGCCGACGCATATGCCGATGATTACCCCTGCATATGGCAAATTCACACACGGATGAGTATGATCGGTATCACAGCATCAGACCTCCATGAAGGCCTAGTTTTTGCTCTGTTATTTGGACATGTTACATACCTAAGACAAGCTTGTTGCAGATACCCAGTCTGCATTTAGCTGCACATGAAGCAACACACAAAACACATTAGAACAAGAAAAAAACAGTAGACTTGTTTCAGACCAGTTATGTGTGTACCTTTGCATCCATGGGGGACGTATGCATTTCCATTGTCATCATCCAAACA
Organism: Pontederia paniculata; assembly: GCA_001647135.1. Taxonomy (NCBI): domain Eukaryota; kingdom Viridiplantae; phylum Streptophyta; class Magnoliopsida; order Commelinales; family Pontederiaceae; genus Pontederia; species Pontederia paniculata. The sequence goes on from LTAE01007185.1 coordinate 10,461, forward strand.
GGCGCAGGTGTAACCCCCGAGGCCTCCGCGGCCGCCGTCCTTGCATTCGCTGTGGTCGCTGAGGCACGCATAACTGGACGCATCCTTATCCGCTTCTATGCAGACGAGGTCTGGAATGCCCCACTTCAGTACGGCCATGAGCCCGTCGCCACGAATGGCTCCGGTGTCGTACAGATCTTGCAGCTTGAACTGGTAGGCGCCGTTGTAGGCAGTAAGAATCTTGACAGCAGCAATGGAATTCGCTTGCCTCGTTCCATTCAAGACGTCGACGCGAATTCTATAAGATGGCAAGTCGCCGGGGATTTGGATCTGGCAGCATCCGACGCCGGCGCACACCCCGTCCGTCATCTGCTCCGCTTGATCACAGGTCGTCGTGCATCCTGCGTAGCTGCTGTTCCTACTGCCCATGAGGGCGGCGTGAACGCCGCACCCCACCACTGTAATGATGTTCTCTAACAATGAATAGGTGTTGGATGAACTCGACAGGGCGTACGGTCTGCCGGCGTCGCCGGCCGTCCATGATACATCTCCGCTGCTGCTGCTGCTGCTTATGTTGACAACTTGTGACAGCGGCTCGATGAAGATGTAACCATTTTGGATCCAATCCTTGGAAGTTGGATCGGAAAAAACCTGCGTGGTGCCGTCGCCCAAGAAGAGCTTGTGGGGTTGGGTGGAGGTGTTGCAGAAGAGCTCGAAGCCCGGCCGGAAGCAGCCGTCCTGGAAGCCGAAGGGGTAGCTGACGGGAATGCCTCCGCAGCTCGTCTGGCAGTAATCGGGGAGGGGAAAGGTAACGTTTCCAAAGGCAAGAGCCAGTTGTAGCGCCGGCGAAGCTGCCGCTGCTAGGAGAAGCAGCAGCATTTGAACGGTGGCCATTTCCTTGGTGTTTGCAGGAGAGAAGAGGATTACAAGGTCAGCCAGAAGAGGATCATGTATTTATATATATGCACTCATTGCTTTCATTGTCAAACCGTGTGGTGTGGAAGACCATGCTTTTGCACAGTCAAAATTGACTGCATCCATTGTCCCAAAATAATTGTTTATATATATATATATATATATATATATATATATAAAGAGTGTATAACGTAAATTAAATTCGATTGACACAAATAATTAGCGAGTCTATACTTTGTGTTAAAGAATTAAGAGCTATTAATTTTGAGTTCGAATTTTAAAATTATCATTTTAATCAAAATTTATTGTGACTCTTCCGTTTGATATCAAATATATATATATAATTAGGATGTGAAACTGCAACAAGAAGAAGAGGCGCCGGCGCAGTGGACCTTGTTTCTTAATCAAGCAATTAAGTTATGCCAGTTCATGTGTCTTTTAGACCATGTGACATGTTTGGCGTTCAAATCATGTGCCCATTCATTCTTTTAAAGTTGATGGGTAAACTTTCCAATTTGATGTGTTCTATTATTCTATAAAGGACACGGAAGCTCCCACTTTTTAGACCCAGCGCCCAAGAAAAAATATTGATTTTACTCTTTGTCTTGACTTTAAATTAATCAAATGATAATAATTTTAAACACTGGGAATACTAAGTAAGTACTCAAATAAAAATCTTAATAGCCTTAGAACTTCAATTGTTTATATTTTCTTTTCTCACAATGTTATCGATATCTATATTTGAAAATAGCAAGATTGTAAAACTTAGACCAGACCGGTCGGTCGGATCCATTAGGTCGCTATCTGGCCCCGAAAACAAAAATGGATCATGGGTCAATATTGAACCGGAGAAGCTTTTGAACCAATCAAATCTGGTTAAAACCCGAGTTCGACCAGCCAAACCGATGATTTTGATTGGACCGGGTGCGTAAAAGAAAAAAATAATTTATTTTTTCCACAAAAGCCCTAAAAAAGTTTGATACTCTAAACATAGAAGTCGAGTACTCCCCTTGCCCTAGAACTTGAATAGGAAGATTGGAAGAGAGGTGACACGACGACCAACGGTGATGGAAACCGACGATGATAGGCGGTGATGAGGACTAGCACCCTTAACTCCTTACTTGGTTAGTCCTCTCCAAAGCGCCAACATCGAACCTCGCGTCGACGAGCTTCCTATGCGCGCGTCTCAAGATCTGCACGCGGCCATGTCTCGCGAGACCTCCAGGCCATGTGTGGCCAGGTCTCGCGTGACCTCTAGGTTTCGCACGTCTTAGACGCGCGGAGCCAAATTGCATGTGACCTCTAGGCCATGCGCAATCAGGCCGTGCACACAGTCTACACTCGACTTCTAGGCGCGCCTAGAGACGTGCTCGGCTATGCCGCACACAGTTTCTGTGCGCCCAAATTTTTTGTTGACAAGTAATATAAAATTCTAGTCATTAATATATTGTGAACTTATGAGGTGAGATAAAAAAGATTGTATGTGTTGTAACTTATGTGACATCTTGTATTTTGATTTTAACACATTAGTTATATTAAATATATTTATTATCAACTAGTTCGATCATCCGATTCAAGCGGTCCGACCTGACCCGATGAGCTATTCGGGTTATGTCCGGTTCGAGTTTTACAACCTTGGTAAATAACGAAAGCATCTAGCATGCAGAGCACCTTGACCAAAAACAATATAATGTATTTTATGATAAGAAAATATAAAATATGTATTTATATATTTTGCTCCCTTAACTTTCATCTGCATCTACGAGCACTCATATCGCTAGCATAAAAATCAAATACGTTTATAGTTTCATGAAAACTATGCTTACACTCAACATAATCAAAAGCTGAAACAGAAACTCGTATATACCAAGAATGTTCTCTCTCTCCATAATAATAATAATAATAATAATAATAATAATAATAATAATAATAATAATAATAATAATAATAATAATAATAATAATAATAATAATAATAATAATAATAATAATAATAATAATAATAATAATAATTCTTGGTTAAGATTAGGAAGATATGATAAGATAAAGAAAGATATAGTTGGTTAAGATTAGGAAAGGAGTTTAAGTTGAAGTCAAATTGTTATTTTCCTATCAATTTAATAATTCTTGTGCTATGCAGATGAATATTTAAGATACTCCTAATCATATGGAAGATTATTTTATAGAATTATAATTACATACAAAGTCATTCTTAAGAGTCCTAATCATATTTAAACTCCATCTAAGGTTAACGACCCAACCCCTTCTCTTATCCAATAATTTTTCTCTCTCAAACTAAAGGCATCAAAAGTTCTCTATCTCTCTCTCTCTCCTCGGCGACGCATGGAAGGAGAAAAGGTCAACATGGACCATGTCAATAGGAGACGATCCGTGTTGCACGGGAAAAGGAAGAAAACAGACCGTGCACCGTGAAGACCTACGAAAATGGGTCGTGTCCAAGGAGGACACAAACTGCGTCACACTTGCTTGTCCGAGTTCGAGTTTCATCCTTCCCGAGCGGAGAAGAGATTGATTATCGGAAAATCAAGATATGTAACTAGGAGGATCAACCATAGAATTTTTCATATATGTATGATATAGTAAAAGAATGATTAGCAGGAAATAATGATTTAATGCATAACTGAAAACGAGACACCAGTCGTGTTCCCTATGACATGGACCACGTTGATTGATATCGGCGTGAGACACATTGGAAACGCACAACATTCGTATGAACACAGTCCACGTCCTCTAGAAGGACGACCGCGTCATACCCGACGCGCGTTGCTCCTACCATGACCGCGTTCCCTGAACAGAATGATTTGTGTGCCTTTGGGACACGAACCGTGTTCTCGAAACTCTAATACTGCCTTGAAACAACCACATCCCTCCTTGACGCGTATGGAGTCTTTTTCTCGAATAAAAAATTGATCCTGAAGAAAATGACGATCAAACGATCCGTGTTCTCAATACGCTTTGCTTTACCTGATTAAAATGAGGCGATTGAAACGATTGTGTTCTCAACACGCTTAACCCAGAAACAACACGGGTCGTGTCACATCTGACGCGGGTTGTGTTCGGGATGATTGATGTGATGCTTGATTGACTGATTGAATTTATTTGAGGTAATGTTAGTATCCTCTCACGTGAACTTAGCATAATATGCAATAAAGATAAAAGATGTTATTGATTGTGTTTAAATTTGTATCATGAAGAAAAAGACCCCAATGGACTGAGGGATTTATCCCTACTGTTACTGAGTCCTTTGAGACTACTGTTTATGGAGATTTACTGATGGGTTTAGAGTTGACCCTATGACCTAGCTAGCCATCATGACGTCAAATTTATAAAATCTTCGTGTTCTGGTAATTGCTCGTTATTGATTGAATTAAAAGATGCCACCAAGATGAATGAAAAGAAGTATAATGAATTGGGCCTGAATATACTGATGTACTGTATACCATGAGAGTAAGATGTAATTGATGTTCTTGTCATTGTTACTGAAATGAAAGATTAAAGAGATTGATACTTATGAACTTATGTCACTAAAAGGAAGAGGTAAAGTAAAGTAAAGAAATTGAAAGTTAAGTTGATGTTTACAAAGATGACTGTATGATAGGACATGTTCTTTTTTACTTGTATCTTTATATGTATTTTACCCTATTGAATTATTATTCTTTATATATTTGACTTCGTAGCTCATGAGAGCAAGGTTGTCAAGATCGAGATCTTACATAAGATCGTAAGGGGTCATAAGATCGAAAATCGTAAGATCGGATCGAGGATCGTAAGATCCTACGAATTAATAAAATAATATATCTTAATATAAAATATATATTTTTAATATTTTTTTGCACTCAATTTTTGAATTAGACTTTGATAAATCATAATTTGATCAATATTTAAGAAATATATATTGAACTCCATTTATATTAATTGTTATCATCAAAATTATAAAAAATATTAATTTTTAAATGATTAAAATATTTATTTGAGATCGCATAGGATAAGATAAGATCGTAAGACATAAATTAAGATCATATTAAGATCTTATCCATAAGATCCTCACACTAAGATCGAGATCGGTTAGGGTCCGCAAGATCGTAAAATCATAAGATCTTAAGATTTGGATCGAGATCTTGACAACCTTGCATGAGAGGATTGTCTTACCTGCATTTTGATCTCTTAGGTAAATAGAGATAAATAGATGGTGATGACGCATCGATAATATGATGATGTTCCTGATGAGATGGTTTGCACATGACATAGGTCCTGGTTATATAATAAGTATTGACTTTTCCAATGATATATTTATAGTGTTAACCAATGAATTGGCAAGTCATGTTAAAGATATAAATTAGTAGTGTATTCAAATTTATATTCTGCTAGATGACGGGCTATGAATTTGAGGGCGCTATATTTTCGTATTGATATAGTGATACATATTATTATTGTTGAATGTTTTAAATTTTTTGATATAGTTTTTTTTTATTTTTTATGAAAGAACTAATTGGAAACTGATGGAGCTCTGATCAAGTTGAAATATCACTCCAACATTCAATATTGATCCATGGACGATAAATCATTCAATATTTTTAATCAATGACAGAGAAATTTCGTCTTAAGTCTTTTGAGGTCATTGTTAACAATTGTAATATATAGGAAAAAAAGGTACGTATCAACGGTAAATTTATTTATAATAAAAAAATATTGTTAATATTTGTTCGGTTGTCATCAATGCATAGCAGTGTTGTGCTTTGGAATAAGCCAAAGTCACCTATAAGAAGACAATAATAAACTTTTCATATCAAGGCTTATCGTCCATGGATCGACTATCCAGTCAAATCAAAACATCATTCTGCCTTTGGTAATTATTATACTTCATTATTCACCCGAAATATTACAAACAAATGCTGAAATCAGCTTACCAATGGAGAAAACAAAAGAATAGCTAATTTGTGCATGCAGAAAAGCACAACAAATAATTTGGATGAAAAGAATGAAAGAACATCAGGAGAGTAATAAATCAACCAATTTCCTTTTTCTTTTACATTCGAACAAAGTTCTCATGGAAATTTCTCTCTTCCATTTTGTTAAGTCGTCTTTTGTTGCATCTCCGGATGATGAGGATGACCAATCCAACGAGAAACAGCAGACCCAAGACAATGATTACGACGATGACGATCCCTGCAAAAGTTAAACATGAATTGATGAGCGAGATTGAGATGTCAAAGAATCAGACAGATCGTCTCATGTTTACTAAATTGACTTGTTTTTTTTTTTGGATTTCTCCTTTCGTACAGAGTTGTTACTAACTAATCCGATATTCAGGCGCGCACGATAAATTAATTATATCATGATCAATTTGACGACTTCAAAACTCAAACTCGGAATTATTAGCTTCTGATCTCTCAATTCGAAGCACAAACTCGCTAATTATCTATGTCAATCAACTTGATTTCAATTGTTTTACTTTCCATACGTACCTAAAGCGGCCTTGTTGCAGATGCCCAGTTTGCATTTACCTGCATGCATGCCAAAGCAACCAAAACACGTTCAAACCATAAACAAGAACAACAACTTATTGATCTGAACACAGAACGGAAAAGAAATGGAGGATGTTGCCATGCACGTTACCTTTGCATCCATGGGGGACGTAGGCGTTTCCATCGTCATCGTCTAAACAGGAGCAGGTGTAGCCTCCAAGACCTCCGAGGCCACCGTCCTTGCACTCGCTGTGGTCGCTGAGGCACGCATAACTGGACGCGTCCTTCTCCGCTTCTATGCAGATGAGGTCCGGAATGCCCCATTTCAGTACGGCCATGAGGTCGTCGCCACGAATGGCTCCGGTGTCGTACAGATCTTGCAGCTTGAACTGGTAGGCGCCGCTGTAGGCAGCAAGAATTTTGACAGCGGCACTGGAATTTGATTGCGTCGACCCGTTTATGGCGCTGACACGAATTCTATAAGATTGCAAGTCGCTTGGGAGTTGGATCTGACAGCATCCGACGCCGGCGCACACGCCGTCCGTCATCTCCTCCGAGTGATCACAGGTCGTCGTGCATCCTGCGTAGGTTGCGTTCGTACTATCCATCAACGCGGCGTGGACGCCGCACCCTACCACCGTATAGGTGTTGAAGGTATCTGACAGGGCGTAGGGGGCGCCGGCCGTCCATGACACCTCCCTTGCCGTGGCGGAGGCTCCATCTCTGCTGCTGCTTATGTTGACGACTTGTGACAGCGGCTCGATGAAGATGTAACCATCTTGGATCCAGTTCTTTCTGGAACTAAGATCTGAACGTACCTGCGTGGTGCCATCGCCCAAGAACAGCTTCGGCGGCCGGGTGGATGTGTTGCAGATTAGCTTGAAGCCCGGCCGGAAGCAGCCGTCCTGGAAGCCGAAGGGGTAGTTGACGGGGACGCCACCGCAGCTCGTCTGACAGTAATCGGGAAGGGGGAAGGTGACGTTTGCGGCAGAGGCAACCAGTGCTGGTGAAGCCGCCACTGCTAAGAGAAGCAACGGCAGCAGCAGCGTTTGAACAGTGGCCATTTGATGAGGAGAGGAGGAGCTCCCGTTCGTTCCAATGGCCTGACGCGTGCAAATGATCGTGAAGAGTATGTAAGGGCAGCAATGGCCGGAGATCGAAGAAGAAGAAGAAGGTGGTGAATTGATGGAAGAGTTCATGACGACGATGATATATTTGTACTAATGCATTGCATGGGGAAGGAAGAAGTCGTGCGATCGATCATTGCCAACCGTGTGGGAGACTGCCAACATCGATCGTTCTAAGTCGTCGAAAATTGACTGCATTATTTTTTTTTAAAAAAAAGTTGACTGTATTATCCACATCGATCTATAAGCTGGGATTAATATATGAATAAATAGCATAATTTGATTGAACATGTCATAGTTTGATTTGGCACCACCTGAGAAATAATTTTTTTTTGTATAATAATTTTTTTATTCGAGTTTTGCGTATAAAAAAAGTTATTGAACATGTCACATTTATCACATTGAAACGTGCTATTTAAGATTGAATCAGAAAAGTATTAAAATTTATGATTATAATGACGATAATAAGAGAGAATGAAACGGTGGAACATATCATGAAGTCTCTCGTGTTGGCCGACGTGCAGGATAAACTTTTGGTGGAGTCGCGGGACTTCGTCGCCACTAAATGCAAGTGATATATATTTTGGAATTTATTTGCTTTATGTCACTAAACTTTTGGCCTCCTTTAATACCACTGAAAAGTCTTTCTTAAATATAATTAATTTAAACATCATGATTATCACAATTAATATATAAAAAAATATAAACTTTACGCCTTAAATTTTTTTCTTTCCTCAGTCACTGCATTTCGTGTGCATACATATATATATATATATATATATATATATATATATATATATATATATACAC
>LTAE01007186.1:0-23434 GCA_001647135.1 Pontederia paniculata
CAAATTGGGGATTTTTATAGGATTTCTAAACACTATGCACTATGTGATTTGATGTCATCCATAACTTTTCATGTATCCCTTTCTCAAGATCATACACTCTTAGTAATTTTTATATGCAAACACTTTCACATATGAAAACTACCCTCATATCAAATCCACGACAATCAATTTCTATAACAGGAACCTATTTCTAGGGCAAGAGTTATAGATCATCCAACAAAGCTACAAGTCAATCAGAAGATTTTCATCCCTCAAAGATCTATAATGACCTAAATGGATAGCTAATCACATTTAGATTTACACATGAGAGGTTGCTAGATGAACTTCATACATCACAAACGATTATCAAATGAAAACATACAAAACTCCCAATTTTCTTCAAACCCTAGAATAAAAGGGATTTTGTTACGCATCATAAAAAATAAGAACAACGATTCCATTACGAAAAACATGTTCATAAGATCCACACCAAGAAAATGCGAACAGTTTCAGAAATTATAGAAATTGCGTTCTTGAGTTTTGTCAAAACCTAGATCTATCCTTTGTCCACGAACTCTCTTTCCGTTCTCCTCCCAGCGTCCTCTGGTTTGATCTAATTCTCTCATTTTATACTTTCCAAATCCCCAAACATTCACCCATTACAAATTACCAAAATACCCATAAAAAATATTCAAAAACGGCCTTCAGAGATATCAGTACGGGTGGACCGAAATATTCAATATGGCCGTATCGAAGTCGTATCGCATTCCATACTCGAGCTCAATACGATCGTACAATTTTGTACGGGCGGACCGAAATCTGTTTGGGATGCACAATATGGCTGTATTCTTCAATGTGGTCTACCCATATTCTTGCGCCAGTCAGTTGCCTTTCTTCCTCGTGTTTGTACGGCCGTATTCTTCATGCCGGAGCGACCGTATTCTCTCCAGAAACTTGACTTTTCCCTGATTCCGTGTGCTTATCATCTCATGTCAAAACAAATGCATCTTTGTATAGATCTCTGAAGATTAAACATAAATAACATCTAAATAAACCCAACTTTAATCCCAAAAGCAGTTAATGTGCATTTATTTCATTCACTTATCACAACTCCTCAACAGAGTTCCTCAGGTGAATAGCTTTGCTCGGTGAAAAAAATCATCCATGAATTGTATCACCAGTTGGTCACAGTGGAATACAATTGGCTTCTTTTGATCTCAACCATGCTTTAACCCTGTCTCTCAAAGAAAATGGAAACAAACGTAGCCTTGTAGCATCATTAGTAACACCATTAATCTTAAAAGTATTCATAATTTCAAGAAAAGTTTGTATATGAGCAGTGAGATATTCATTTGCTAAGCCAACAAATTGTTTTCTTTGGACAACCGTGACAAGGGAAGAATTCAGTGCAAAATCAAGATTTGCAATTTCAAGATTCACAATACTGGGAGATAAGTCAATATTACCAGGAGTAGTGAATTCATTTAAAGGCCTATTATGCGCAGCATTACAGGTGTTTTGGTCTGCCATTAGATTCGGATTTTCAGTAATCGGATCTATGTCGTGTTTAGGCTCTAGAGTCATAGGTCGAGTGTTTCTTTGTTGTCGCCTTCTTTGCCTAAAGGTCCTTTCAATCTCAGGATCGATCGGAACTAGTTCTTTAGGTCTAAGAGTTTTGCGCATGTGACAATCAATAGGTCAATAAAGAAAAAGAAAAATAAAGGAAAAGAAAAATAAAGAAAAAGAAAAATGATGATATAAACAATGTCGTGAAAATTTTAATTTAATTGAGAGAAGAGTTCCTAGAATTAGTTGGACACTAGTCCCCAGCAACAGTGCCAAAAACTTGATGTGCGTCGTGTAACAGGTTGTAACAGAAAAGATCCAGCTATGACACAGATTGTAACAACTCTAATGACACCCGATTTGTACACTACAAATGCAAATTTTAAAATTTATAAAATGCCAAATTACACAACTATTGCTTCCGCAAGCGCACGGGTAATTGTATTACACAACTACTACTATCAATTTTTTGTGGATTTTTAATTTTCGATGTGATACTTAAACAAATATGCATAAATTGCATTAAAACAAATATGATATCAAATACTAACGCAAACATGCATGAAATGCATTCTCCATCAAGCTTGAACTCAACATTATACTTAGCGTTGGAAATCAGAACCTGAAAAGAAAAATACAAAAGGAAAAATATGAACATGTTGCAAATAAAAATGAAATGATAGAAGGTAAAATAAACAACCCGAGTATATTCTGATGTGGTGCGGAGGTGGCAGTTGGAGTTAAAGTTGTAAAATCATTGCCTGGCGCAATAGTCATGCATATTCCTTATAATGTTGTTGATTCATGTGTGACATGCACATTTGTATCTGATGTCCTCGTACTAGTATAGTATCTTAGGCTAAACAACATCAAAGTACATGCTTGTTGCAGAAAATGAACTAGGCTAATGTGATCAAAAGGTTGGCTTCATATCATTCTACAGGCTTAAAATCTCCAAATCTCATGTGCGAAGCGACTCAGAACAAAAACCATGAAGGATAGGTCAGAGTACTTCTGATGCTCATCCCATGAGTTGCTTTGTCATGGTCATGATGGCTAGTATTAACATCTACTAAAATCATGGCTCGTGAATGGTCCTTCACAGTCGTGATGACTCATAATTTGTGCGTGAAAGCATATTCACAGGCGTTATTCGGGCATTTCACGACCGTGAAAGTGATGTCATGGTCCATGATGATCAATATCTAATTATATGGATGCATGTTTCGCTCATGTCGGTGAATGGTATGTTACAGTCGGGTTTGGTCTCATCACGACCGTGAAAGTGAAGTTATGGCCCATGACCAATACTTAGGTGCTAGATCAGGTACACTCATGGTCATGACCAAATTTCATGACCGGTGAAATGAAATCTCATGGTCGTGAAAGTTTAGTCATGTTTTATGACAAAGATGTTTCACAACCTTTATTCTTTGGATGACTTGTGGACTAAAAGTGTTAATACAAACTATGAAAACTAAGGCATGAAGATGCACAAACACTAACTACGAGCATTATCCACAATGCAAATTAACTAAAGGATAGAAAAGGAACTAACTCACTTAAAAATTTATGCTTTCAGTGCAATGGTGAAGAATATTACTCTTCAAAAGTTAAAATACATTTGAGATACAATTCTTCTTCTTTAGATGTTCCAATTGGAATATTATCATGATTGAATGGAGGCTTCGCTTTTTAATTATTGCGATGTAGAAGATGTTGGTTATTTTGCAATTGAATATGAAGGCTTTAAGTGTTCTTGAAATTAAGTTGAACTTCTTGGCCTCCATTGTATTGCTACAGTATTCGAGGTTGATGGTGTGTTCCTCCAATCTACTGGTGAACATGAGGAAGATGATGAGGCCTCCAAAGGTGACCTCTTACGACACCATTGCTTTGAGATAGATGATGTGTCTATTGTTGATGGTGTGTTACTCTCTGAGATGGTTAAGCTTGAGACAATATTGGTAGTGGTTGAAACTTTCAAAGGTGAGCTCCTGATGTGAAAAATGCAAACACATGCAAATCAATGCTAGCAAGTGCACTAGTCGTTCAAGTAATAAAGTGTAAGAGTAAAGTTGATGATCCCACGAGGAATTATATAATTACCTAATCAGATTTCAGGGATAATAGGAGATAACATTGATTTCAGGATGGTTTTCATAAAGTTAATAATATGTAAATATAAATAATAATAGGAATATAGGGATGATGACTAGGGCCTGGAAGATACTAACTTCAAGATGAATACTCAAAATCTCATACACCAAACGTTTATGAGATGAAACTCAATTATCGAATCTTCAGACTGTTAGGCAAACATAAATTATGAATTTTCTTAACTGATAACTCAACTATCTTATATTAAGAAATTCAGAAAATACCCCTTAACGGGTCTATCCTCAGGAAGATAATATAAGATGCAATAAGATATTTTTCTAGACTATTAAACCACCCTCAACGGATTGACCTAACAGACCACAAACGACAACGCCCTTAACGGGTCAGAATCGCAGGACATGAATTGCAAAGATATTGACCACATTACACAATTAATGATCAATTATTCAAACTCATAATTCAGGCAAACATGTTCATGAAGAAACAATTCAACTAATTAAAGTCTCGAAAGCTATATAAATTCTGCAGTAGCAATAAGATCAAAACATACAAACAAAATCAAAAAATATTCACGATAAACTATCTCAATTACATAATTTAATTCATCCCAACAAAGTATGAAACAAAGAAATACTCCTCTAGATGTTGAGAAGATGTTGAACAACTCCTTAACGCATAAAGGATCTTGACTCCTCAATAGTCCTTCGGAATAGTCTTTGTTCTCTAGCGTTCTTCTCTGGTTGATGACTCTAGTCCTTTAGTCTTCTCTCTTCTATCTTCTTCTCATCCTCATCATCCTCAGCATCCCCTCATCTGTTGCAAATGAAGTCTTCTTATACTCTAGGGTTTCCTAGGGTTGGATGATGATGATGTGTAAATCCTTAGATCAAATTTGCTTCTCGATCAATGGTGATGATGAAAGTCCAATAAAAACTTATCCAAATCCTCAGAAATATGATAGAATCCAATCTTTAAAGTCTTCGATCAAATCTCAAACTTTCTGGTCGTCAAATAATCTCAAAATCTCGAATATATAAATTTGCGTATCTTCATCACGACCCATGACAGGATGTTACAGACCGTAAGTATAGATTTCTCCACAGTTCCTTAAGTCGTCACAGCTCATGACTCGGGCTCTGAGTAGCTATGCATATGAATTTTGCTTCTCTGACGGCCTGTAACATTGAACTTTCCAACTAATCCGCTTCGGTCGACATCATGATGAATTGTGATGCTCTATGATATCTTCTTTCATGACTCGTAACGTGGTGTTACAACCCGTGAAGGATTCTATTTGAAGTTGCAGCTTACGGTGAAGGCCGTGATATGCGCGTTGCGGTCGTGATTTCCACCATAACGGCCCGTAATAGGCCATTACGTCCCGTAGACATCGAGTTGAAGTTGCAGTGCTTTCGGCGCAGGTCGTGATATGATCTTTATGGCTCGTTATGAACTTTGTTGCAGCTAGTAGTGATTCATCACGGCCCGTAATATGATGGCACAACCCGTGATGGCTTTCGAGATTGGTTTCTTCTTCGTGAGCACGTCCTTCTACGATATTCAGATAATTTTGATCCTTCTTTCGCATTCCATGTGATTTCCTACAAAAGAACACCAAACATGAGTAGATTTTGGACTTGAATAAATATACACAAATAAAGATAGAAATGGATGCATGCTATGTGAAAAGGACTCAAAATCATGATTAATGTAAACCCTAAAATATATTGTAAAATGCATGCATCAAACTCCCCCAAGCTTGGATGTTTGCTTGTCCTCAAGCAATATTCAGAGTAAAACTCCGAAAATGAATTTCAATCATTGCTTCCACCGTACAGAATAACTACTATTTGCATGCCTTTATTTATGCACTCATCACCAGAACTTCTTTCCACTTTTCAGATCATCCCAGTCTCATAGATTCCTAATACTTAAACAATTTAAACTCTTTCAAATTCAGTCCTACATGCATCAATGATTAGTATATCAAATAAGAACTTCAATACTGAAGGCACAAGTGTATAATGAGCTTAATAAAATAATTTAGTTTTCATATTTTTATTTCTTTTGCTAAATTTTCTTTTTAGATTCTAGCATTCACACAAGATTGCACAAGGAGGTCTATGTAGCGGGCTTTTGACTATTGACTCCCAGACCAGATAGCCTTAGGGAAACAAGTGTTGAAGTACCTATGGAGCTTACTCGCCCGAACTCTCCCAGGTTCTGAGTTAAGATTCAAATCACAACAGTGAATTGGTTGTTAGTGTGCTTCTCCATATTGCACAAGGAGGTCCATGTAGCGGGCTTTTAATCGGTGGATCCCAGACCACATAGCCTTAGGTCACCGGGCAAGAACCATTACAGATCTAATAACTTGAACCCTCAAATGTTCTGGATAACACGTCATAGCCTCCTCAACTACTTACATAAAATATTTTCAATCATAAACATATAACTTATTTGCTAATAAGCTCAACATACACTTAATGGTTCAGTAAAAGAATAATTATTCTCAAATAATACAAATGACATGCAGAACATAAATCAGAAATTGTAGTCTAAGTATCTAAGATTCTATTTGGCAACAATCTACAATACATCTTTTTCCAAAGTTCAGGTGATAATAGATAAACGTAAGGCATTAAAATTTTGCTATATATCTACAAGATGTCTCTTGATCATTACTCTCAGAAAGTTAACATTTCAAAGCATGAGACTCTTTGATATTTTTGGGTTTTCAATTTTTTTTGGATTTTCACCGATATGACAATAATGCAATACAATATGATAACAATGCAATAAGCAAATATGTAGTACATAAAGTAAATATGCAGAACATAAGCAAATATGCATGAGAATGCAACTCACCAAGCTTAAACCGAGCATTGTTCTTAGTGTTTAGGCTCAGTCGAAGGGAGGGTACAAAATGCATGAAAATAGATTCAAAATAGAAAAAAAATAAAAAGTGAACAACATGACCTAGTCTACTCCTGAGGTGGTGGTGGTAAATAGAACAATAGTGCTCCATAGTGCCCTTGGTCAATGTGATAGTCATGTATGCGTTTGACCATATTCTCAGTCTTCTCCTGGTGGTCTCTGATGTCTCTGATGTCACCCTACATGGAAATCAGAATAGAGTACATGGACGAAAAATCATAAGCAACTGGTACACTAGAAGGGTCAACATCCATGTAGGAGGACTGTTCATGCTGGGCAGGCTCTGGAGCTCGGGGAGGTGGAACCATCTGTGGCAGCCGCGGAGCATCAAAAGGTAGAATAATCTAGTTATCTTCATTTGTGGGGTCGAAACGCTCCATCTCTGAACAAGGTAGGACCATGTCTGAATCCTTGAAAAGGAATACTATGGCTCCCCGCTGTATACCCCCAAGCTTCATCGGTTGGACTATACGCTTGTCCAGAAATGTTGAATCATCCAGAGAGTCGAGATCATCCAGGTCCAGATTGAGGTGTTGTGCAATTGGGGTAATGAGAACCTCTATAACAATTGTTCCCTTGTCGTTCTCTGAATTCTTCTAAAAAGTACGCACCAGAAATGCTCCCAATTCAAAGGTGTATGGGTCGCCATGCAGTATAGAAAGAATAGCTCTAGTTCTATCACCGAGCTGTCGATGTCATCTCTCCCAAAAATAGAGTTGGATAAGATCTGGTGCACATATCGAAAGACTGGATTCTGGATCATCGTACTCTTTTTCGTATGATAATTAAGGTGGTCAGCCCCTGTGATACGCCTCCAGAAGCCGCTGGAGTCAAAATCCTTGGGACTACGGAAATATCTTTCGTTTGGGAACTGGTAGACGACATTGAACTAGGCCAGAGTGAGGTTGAACTTGGTGTTTAAGAGCTGAAAATAATAGGATGGGCTATCATCAGTGGCATTCTTGTTCTCGAACAAACTCAGGAACTCAAATGCAATAGGTGAGAAGGTTGGCCACCACTGATTGATGAAGAACTCCATGCCGATATTCCCGAACAGCATAAGGACAAAGTGGTGTAGGTTGTACTCCATCATGGTGGCATCGCGCGCGAATTTGGTTGGAGTCAATCGAAGAGTGGAGAGAACATCCGCTTGCGCTCGGTGCTCAATAGTTTCTTCGATGGCCTAGGAATAAGGCCTAATGCAGGTGATGGTTGCTCTTCAACATGCTCTTGGTGTCCGCGAGTGGTTCGCTTCGAACGGCATGAGCTGGCCATTGTACCGTCACAGGAATGCCCATGTTGGAGCTTGACGTCATGTGAGAACAATACGAGCCATGTCCCACTTGGAAATAGTCTGTGTTCAACCTTCCATCTGGGTTCCGTGAGCTCAGTACAACATGTTGGCCTTTTGACGTTGGAGGAGAGATGGAGAGGGAGAGAGAAAAATTGTAAGAAAAGAGGTGAAGTTGAGTCCTATTTATAGGAAAAAAATCTTCTTTAGATTGACTTTGAATATGATTAGGGCTTAACTTGCATTGCGATTAGGAGTGCTAAAGTTGATTAAGATAGGACTAGAAGTACTAAATTGATTCTGAAAATATCAAAATATAAATTTGATTTTGATTCTTACGTATTATTTTCCTAATACTGAACATATCATATTTTATCTTTTTATCCTTTTATTATTTATTTTAAAAATTGAGTGTATTTCGAGGGCGGTTTTATCCAACAAATTGAAATAAGAGATTAGGACTCCTACCTTTTTTTTTTAAAACCCTGAAAAAAAATTATACATGTAATAATGATAATAATTTATGGATAAATTTATGACAGCTGCACTGGTGATGCCTATGACATCTCAATCAATTGTTCTGTTCACATTCTTAAATGGTGCTATGTACCATGCATATATTATATAGCAAATGAAAATATGTGCAATATTATTCAAGTGTACCGAAGAGGAGTTGAAATAATTGAATGCGTGAAATGGATGGCGAACTCAACTGTGTAGGGGGGTGTGGCCAGATGGAACGGCATCGAGCATGTGTACTTGGCCCATCTTGTATCTGCACAAGGAAGCACAGTTCCAAATATCAACAGTAGTGTTGTGTGATAATTTTTTTTAGAAAAAAAACTGAAAGGAATATAAAACTGCAAGGCATTTTGATTCGGATATAAAAATCTTATGATCATTAGGAATAGTGATTCAGAACAGCAAAGTAGATCCACTGGTGTCACTTTATGCATGGGAAACAATTTATGGCCTAACTCCTTGATCTGGCGTAGCTACTAGGTTTGGCTGTAAGACAATAATATTGATGTATAAAAGTAGGACCAAAAGCATATGGTAAAGTATCTGTCTTCAAAATTTTGTAAAAAAACAAACATTTACAAGATTGAAACTTCCATAAATGCATTTGTTAAAGAGCAGTTATGTCATTTCATTATTCCATGTCCTCCACCTGCAACCACTGTTTTCACTTTTCATCCTTGGTGCACACATAGTCTCCTCCTCGCCCCTGCAACAGTGTTGCTTGCATCAATGGAGAACAATTAACGTTTTGAAGCTTTGTGGCCCTAGAGGAGGTGTGAGAAGACATGGTGGAGTTTCTGATGGATATATGCGAGCCTTGATTTGTCCATGAAACAGCCGCGAGCTGCAAGTTGGACATTACTGAATTCATAAGCATCAAATGGGAGCCCTCTTCGGTCTCCATGTGACATTTTTGGAATGACTTGAACACATTGGCAATCATGATAATATAGAATTAGCTTGCTGCAAGATGTGAACTATGGATTACATATCATGCAAGAAAGTTTCAAGTTGTTTGCTTAATATATATATACCAGTAGCAGATTGGAGATCTTATCTGAGAATAGTTATAACATACACCACCAGAACTTGCATCATCCCAAGCATATGTATATATTTGTCCTGGCTTGAAGTGACAGCAAGTACAGGGAATGATCAGGAGCAGCATCTGACGGGAATATCTCGAAACCTGTAATTTATTTATTTATTTATCTCTAATAAGAGGAATGCATGAATCTAAGTTTACATGTTTAATTTATCTAATAATTCAAGTTCCCTACAGTTGCTGAGGCCCCTCCTCCCTCCTGTGTTGGGTGGTCCTGAAAACTGGAACTCCCATCGAAACGAGCATCTGTCAATCTTGTAGTCTGATTACAATTCACTAAACTTTAAACACTTGTTATATATGTACGCCTTATGCTGTGAAAGTAAACCAAGCATGAAGTATGAATCTGAGGCATGAACTAGTCTGAAAACCACGAGTGACGCCCTCGATACATCTGAATTCCTGAAGTGGGAAATGCTGTAGTCAGCAGTGATCACAACCATAATAAATTGCTGTCACTAGATGAAACATGGTGCATGCCACTGATCAATGCTATTAATTTTAAGAGTCCTGTGAGTTTCTGAATTACACATAATTGAAGAAGATTGTAACTCTTCT
Organism: Pontederia paniculata; assembly: GCA_001647135.1. Lineage (NCBI taxonomy): Eukaryota > Viridiplantae > Streptophyta > Magnoliopsida > Commelinales > Pontederiaceae > Pontederia > Pontederia paniculata. Next base: position 10,080 of record LTAE01007186.1, read on the forward strand.
TCTTCTAAACAAACAAGACGGGGAAAGAGAGAAACTCACGGTTTCCAGCATCAACTGTGTACTCATCCTCCAACTTTCTGATAGTGGAGCCAAAGGAACGACGGTCACTGCTACCATGCACCTTTCCTTCTTACATAATGGACTCCTAGCTGAAGCCGGGCTCTGACACTAACATACCATATCCTCGGCAAAAGGAAGGGGAGAGAGAGAGAGAGAGTCATCAGACCGCTTGCATGCATGATTGGTGAGGTAATCATTGGGTCAACAGCAGGTCGTGTGAGCGTATCCAGCTCTGTGAACTGTGCTGCTGATGTTACCCCCCTCCTCCCCACATGCATAGTCGACGACGGATGTGTTTGCTGTCCACAGCCACGTCTCTTCTTTCCGGGCTCCCAAAACCACACCAACTTTCTCCTATGAATCAGGGCATGGATCACTAACGAGACTGGCGATCCGCGATTGCTTTCAGGCCATCAGATAGTTGAAACAGTAACCCAATTCAACCATGCTATCTCTTTCCAATGATGCTCAGAGTTATTCCTAACGATACTTTTTTTTCTCTTAATGATATAAACTTATGAGTTGCTAATTTTTAATATGAAGAATTTTTAATCGAATTTCAAATCTTGATAAAATGCTTTGATCCTCAAACTGAAATTAGTGATAACATTCCCAATTATACGAGACCTTAATATTCCATGAACCAAAACATTTCAATCCAATCCTCATAAAAATACACGACAAAATCGGATCGTCCGACAGACAGTTTCCGGCCAGGCAAAGAAACGAGCCCGGGCGGCGGCGGCGGCGGCGGCGGCGGCGGCGGCGGCGCGGCCGGGGAATGAGGACCAAAGAGATGNTTAGTGATAACATTCCCAATTATACGAGACCTTAATATTCCATGAACCAAAACATTTCAATCCAATCCTCATAAAAATACACGACAAAATCGGATCGTCCGACAGACAGTTTCCGGCCAGGCAAAGAAACGAGCCCGGGCGGCGGCGGCGGCGGCGGCGGCGGCGGCGGCGGCGCGGCCGGGGAATGAGGACCAAAGAGATGTCCATGGGGCGACGAGGACGGATGGTGGAGACTGGAGAAGACCACGTGGGGGCCTCGCACCGCGTACGACGGAGTGGCAGATGAATGAAATGAAAGAATCTAACGCCGAAACGTCCTCATTACCCGCGATCTCCCAATAAATAAAAATATAATATATTTAAAATACTTCAATATCCACTTCTTTTTGTTTGCTTTTATTTTACCTCGGAAGAACAACAACATAATCAGAATTATTAGATTTATTTTAATAATAATTATTATTCATACCCAAAAAGGAGGCTACAAGATAAGAAGAAAAAAATCGCTGCTTTGCAGCTGGAAACCAACAATTCTCGTATACAGATTTCCATCCAAAAATTAAAACTAAAAAAGGAACAAGAAAAGAAGAAAAAAACAATGGTACAAGTAGTCAGATCTCATACCAGCAGCAATGCAAATGGTAACAGTAGTAGATACAGCATTCTTGTTCCCACTGTACAATAAACCCCGGACACCACCTCGTCCCTCAGTCCCTTCGGCGACGACAACCTCGCCGGCGGCGCGTCTATTCCGCCCTCCGGTGCCATCCCTCCGACATCCACCGGCGGCGGCGCCTCCAGCTGCTCCCCTCCGCGGACATTGATCCCTCCTCCTCCTCCGCCGATGGCTCCGAAGATCTCCCTCGGCAGCAGCACTCTTGAGACGGCGAACACCGCCACGGGGTTCTGGTCGAACACCGTCCGCGTGATGGACGCCTGGACGATGCCGGTGTCGATGGCCACAGACCCGTTGGCCCGCGTGATGTTGAGGGTGAAGCGCTGGGCGCCGGTGTCCTCCGTCGCCAGCGTCGGCTGCACCGGGTTCACGATAGACTCCAGCGACCCCAGCGGGTAGTAGGAATGCAGTACGTGGAACCGCAGCACCACGGCCTTCCGGTCCGCCGGCAGCGACTGCAGGCGCTCCGTCGCCGGCAGCCCGGCGAAGGCCTCGTCCGTCGGGACGAACACCGTGATGCCCGCCCCCCGCTCGTCCGCCTCGAACTCCTCCGCCACGCCCGACGCCTCCAGCATGGACGCCGCCACGTTGAAGTCGCGGGCTTCGACGAGGACGCGGGTGATGTTGAGGGCCAGGGGCGGAGGCCGCGACTCGGAGGCGGCGAGGTCGAAGCCGTATGGCAGGAGCAGGCCGTCCACTGCGAGGACGGAGACGTTGTAGGGGAGTGTGGTGACGGGGCCGAGGACGGTGGCGTTGGAGGGGGAGAAGGGCGCCGGGGAGCGGGCGGTGACGACGACGGTGCCGTCGGGACCCGTGGAGGCGGTGAGATTGACCGCCCCGAGGTCGGCGGAGGCGCGTCCGGTTGTCTGAAAGAGGGTGGTGACGAGCTTGCCCGAAGGGCGAACGCGACGGAGGTCCTGCCAGGAGAGGTATTCTAGGAGGACGTGGTAGCGGAGGACGTCGGCGAGGTCGGCGGCAGCGGCGGAGCGGGCGAGGGACGAGCGGAGGAGGAAGGCGTTGGGAACGGCGAGGAGGGTGAGAGAGGAGCGTCGGGCGAGCTCGTCGGCGACGGAGCTGGAAGCGAGGAGGCGGCTGAAGTCTGAGAGGTCCGGATGGCCGGAGAGCACGGCGGTGATGTTGACGGCGAAAGACGTGTACGGGAACGCGACGATGAGGAGCAGCAGCAAAAGGGCAGATTGCGGGGGCTTACTTGAATGCGTGCATGCGCGGTGGCGGCAGCGGCAGCGGAAGCAGAGAAGACGAGGAGATGAGGAGGTTGTCACCTCCATTGTTCCCGTTCCTCTTCCTTTCTTTTCTTTTTTTTTCTTTTTTCTTCTTCTTCCTCCTTTTTTTTATTTTCTTCCTTTTTTCGATATTTTTATTTTCTCTCACCTCGCACTCCCTCTCTGTCTGTCAGTCACTGGCACTCGCTCACGGTGGGGAGACGGTGGGGAGAGAGAGGGGAAAGAGAGGAAGAGGAAGAGGGAGAGGGAGAGGAGAGAAAAAAAAAAGGAGAGAGATTGAATTATGGGAGTATAAAAAGGATGTGAGTGGGAAGATGATGAGGGAGAGAGAGAGGAAGACGTATATTATAATTTTGATGTTTAATATAATATTTTGTTAAAATATCTTTAAATTTGGATGGTTTAATAAATTATCATCTTCGCTCATCAGTTATGATGGTTTAAACACGTTAATTTTTTCTCATATTGGAAATTTGTATGTTTAAAATGTTCCAATTTATCCATTCCTTCATATATTGAAAAGAATTCTCAGCAATTTTACAGTTTTAGCTTATTTAGGTCACATTAGAAAATAAAATTGGATGTAAATCTAATGTTTTGTACAATGAGATCTAACAAGATTCTGCAAACGATTAATTTATTTTTTAAAAAATATTTTGTTTGAAAAGATAAATGACTATATTATTATTATTATTATTATTATTATTATTATTATATAGCGTGAAGTAGGTGAGTGAGTGAGAGAGAGAGAGAGAGAGAGAGAGAGAGGTGTCTGTTCGATCGTGAAGTGTCCGTAGCTGTGGAAAGGAAGGTGAGGAGGGCATGCACGATCCATGTCAGGATAAGAACGGGGAACATGTAAGGAGAAGAGCCAGCGGCTGACACGTGTGTGAGCTACTTCTACTCATTCCTACTCATTCTTTTAAATATATTTCTAAGAAATATTTAAAATATGTACGTAGTAAAAATATTTTAAGAAGAATATTGTAGGTGTTTAAAACATGAGCATTAAAGTTTTATAAAAACATGAGTTGGGAGGAGTGCTAAAAGAAATTTATTTAAAGATTTTCAAATTTAAGTATTTTGAATATAAAAAAATTTGTTAAAATTTTATTCATCAGAAATCAGACTTCGACCAAGTTCAAATTAATTGAAATTAATAATCTCATATATGATGGAGTAATCTAAAAAAAAATATGACTATCTTATATTATCAAAAATCTTCAGTAATTGTAATAATAACTATTTTTGGATGATGTGTCGAAAGTAACTGGAGTATAATAAAAGGTTATTAAAATAACATGATACTAAGAAAATAAGTTAGTTCTCAAACTAATGCATTTTGAATTTATTTTATAATCTCTCTTTTGTTTTCTTGTGTAGCATTAAATATTAGAAGTGCTTTGAGTGAAAAATGAAAAAAAAAATGTGACTATAACAGAGCTTTTGAAGAACGTCAAAGTTAGTCTTAGGGCATTTAACCATTTTGCTATTAGTTCAGTTTATTCTTCTTCTTTTTTAAATTTCTTTACAGCTCATTCTAGAAGGGTTTATCACATTAAAAAACTCTTTTAATATTTGTTATTTTTTTATTTAATTATTTTATTTATCGATGGATATCTCAACTCATACCTTTTAACATTATTTTTATTTGTATTATGGTGTATCTCAACTCATACCTTTAACATTAATTTTATTTGTATTATGGTGATCTTTGTGATTTTTTTTGCATCCATTTTAATTTGTATCCCAAAATTAAGGATCCTAGAAAATATTTAAACTTATATTCATTTTCTAATTTCGTGTTATAAAATATTTTCGTATGCATTGCGTCCCAGAAATAAATTTAACAAAAAATACAAATCATTTATGTCATTTTATTTTATTCTTTTGGTATTGCTTTTGGATGACGCGACTGTGAAGCAAGAGAGCAAAATAAGAGCTCGTGCGTTGTTTACATTACATGGACTGTTTTGGTTGTATGGCCCTTGACAGCTGCGGAATGTCCATCCCCCAATTTTTTTTAGCTGTTTTGACGTCGACGTTCCTCTTCACAAATTATCATCAAATATCAGAAGTCATCAAGAGAAACATTTTTTAACAATCAAAATTTAAAAATGAATTAATCAAAGTTAATTAAATTTCTAAAACAAGTCAGTATTGATATAAAAAAATATCAAACGTTTACAACATTAATCAAGTTAATTATTCTGTGAATCACATTTTTAATTAGTAAACTAGGAATAGTAATAAGAAAATAGGCTTGGGCTTTGCACAAATACTTATGGAATTAAAATATTTTAGGTATTAGAATATATTTTAAGAGTTTAAAAAGGGGGAAATGACTCTTCAGCAACAGAATTATATATACATATATAAGACTATAATATAATATATAATAAAATAATAACTAATAATGAATTTATGTTGTCATAGTAAAAACTAAAAATCAAAATAAATTTGAATTAAAAGGTAAAGGTAAAGTTGAAAAACAAAGAGATAATTTTACATGCAAGAAATGAAATAATATAATCATAACTCCTCGTAAACTATAAACACAATCGCCCTTCTCAGAATTAAAAATATTTTCTAATATAATTATATATTTAAAAATATTGAGTATATAGCATATAACTTTAAAATTATAATAATTTAAAATAAAAAAACTACAAAATTTCTAAATGGAATATTCGAAGGTGAAATATCTTAAAAAACCAACTTACATATATAAGATAAAAATCATTCCCATTCATCTTAAATTTTGTAGCGAAATTATCTTTTTTAACTATTATTACAAACTTTGGGCCCAAATAGGGATGACAAAACTCCCCGAAGTTCGGGGATCCCCGTAGGGATTCCTCGATCGGGGCCCCGACTTTGGAGAATTTTTTTCCGTGGAGGTGGGGAGGGGGGAATAGTCCCCCTGCATCCCAACTCGGGGATCGGGGCGGGGAACATTATCTTCTCCCCCCCGGATCCCCGATCCCCGCACATATATATGTACTTATTAAATATTTTAAAATTAATTATACTAATATAATACTATTTAAATAATATTTATAAGTATTTATTCATTAATAAAAATTATAATATTTAAATACATATATGTATAATATAATATTATTATAAATATTATTTTTTTATAATTTTATTGTATATTTTCTTTTTTAAAAAATATTTTTTATTAAATCTCGAGGAATGGGGATCCCCGCGAAGGTTCGGGTATCCGTGTGGACGGGGGCGAGGAATTTAATTCCTCGCCACGGGGATTCGGGGCAGAGACGGGGGCGGATTGGTGGGGTCGGGGCGGGGGATATTATCCCCGGCCCGAACAGGGGCGGGTGCCTAGTAGATTCTCTAAACAACGGGACACCAATATTTCTTTCTAAAAGTAAATTATAAAAAATAACCTACTGTTTAGTGAAAACGAATTAATAAAACCTAACAAATTTATTTATTTAATTTGTGATGCGAGTGAATGTGCATAGTTTTTCTCTTTTTAAAATGTAATTTTGATTACCGCAATTTTCTTTCAAGGGGATCAAGTCTTTTTTTTTTAAAAAAAATGAAACTATGTTCTTATCATCAAACATACAAGAAAAGTAAAAAGAAAATCCTAACACGCTCCTTGCACTTTTCTTGAATGGTATGAGAGAGGGAGACGAGGTCTAAGAATAATGCGGAGAAAAAACTTACACTCGATAATGTATGAGCATATTTGGATAATTTGTTTTATCTGTTTTCTATTTGAAGGATGGTCATTCTTGCAATGAGGTCATTTGCATGCGGGAAAAAAGGGTGAGAGAGAGAGAGAGAGTTAAGTTTATGGCTCAGCTATCTATGTGTTTTGTTTTACTTTTGTTAAGTTCTGTAACAGAAACCAATTAAAATGTAGCATGCATGGAAATCCTGCAACTTACCAATTGAATCCACTCTGTTCTTTGATTGCTTCTTCTTTCGCTGGTTGGTAGCTAGAATTTCAATTCTGTTATGGCCGGAAGCTTGTGGCACCACCGGCGTAAACGATCCGGCAGCGGCAACATCACCGCCCCACCGGTAGTAGTTGTCGATGACCATGACAACCTCGGCTGCATGCCTAACATCCTTCAGTTTCTTGGATCTCCTCAGCGTCATCGAGCGAGGAAGATGTTAACGTATCATAAGCATAGAACCGGAAGTAAGTAGCTGGCTTTTTGTGAAAATTTCATGATCGACAGATAGAAAAGGATAAAAAAACAAAAGAATGTCATCCTTTACCTCCGCTATCATGTCCTCTTGAATCAACCTCATTTGCTCAATCCACTGCAAGCAAATGGAGAAATGCGAATAATGTGTTTAGCAACCAATAACAAGATTTCTGATTAAGAACCACACATTCTTTCTGCAAAGATTGCAAGAAAATACAAGCATCTTATGGCAGCAACAAAGTCATTCTCAATGAAAACTGCATGCTGATTTATACCAATATGTATTTTAAAAAGTAATTAACAAGGATGATTCATATTGTCACATATTCCAGATTTATCCTCTAAAATAAATCTGGGAGATGATTAAATAAAACAATATGTATAAAGCTATTCTGGTTCTCTGTTTAAGTGGCTTTTGTTCTGCAGTAACTTTAACTGAGTGTACAATGATTATATAATATAACAGAGTTCCTCATTGGGTCAATCCCAATGGCCACATGTTCTTATTGCAGAAGGTAAAACTCCAAAGCTGGAAGAAGTCGCTGGATCAACCAGTGAAGTCCATGACCACTTGGATAAAGATGCAAACCTCTTGGTTAGTTGCTTTGCATTTTTCTCTGTATGTGTAAAGTACAACAGGTTTGGATCCTGTTATCTGACATTATCATCTCAAGCCAAAATATTTTGATTGAAAAAAACTCACATTTGTCAGAGCTTTGTGTATCTTTATATTATGATTAAATTATGAGAATGAACAAGGGTTTCATGATCTTGCTACTCTGAGAAAAGCTTCTGTTCAAGTGAAACTACATGTCATGCATGAAGATTCAAATACCTTTCCGTTAACTGGCGCTTCAGGTAAAAAGCAATGATGATGCTACAACTAAAACTGACCCCGCAGCTGTGATGAGAACTGTAATCGGAAAGAGAAAATCGCAGAATGGTCACAAGCGAGAAGTATCAAAATTTTCACGTACCTTCTCTATACATCATCATTTGGAAAATGATGATTATTCTCTTCAAAATGAATTGACTTCTGATAATGAGAATGAAATGACGAAAGATGATTTACATGAGAGGGGTTCTAATAGGAGTCAAGATGTGCCAGAAGTATCTGAAAGAGTCACAACAATGGAGCGATATGAAGCATGCGGAAGCATGGATAATACGTTAGAAATAGATAAGAAGCAGCTTGATGAGTTCACAGACCATCTAGATGAGAAAAAATTGCCTACTCATGAAACATTTCCTGAAACAAAAGAATCATTATCGAAGTTCAAAGCTGAAAACTCTATAGAAGTAAAAAGAGATCTATTAGTAGATCAACCAAAAGAGTTCTTGGACATGATGGAGTTGTTAAACACAAACAAGGAATTGTTCTTGAAGATTGTACGTGATCCTATGTTCGCAAAGTATGTGCAAAGTCAACAAGCTTCAAGTTCTGCAGCAGCACTTGAGAAGTCTGTTTCATTTCCTGCACCGAGATTGTGCACTGGAGATCTCTGGACACAGAAACTGGATGGAAGAACGGAGAGAGAACAAATATTCTCAAAGAAACGAGAGAGGTCTCAATGTGAACAATCATCCCTTGAGGATGATGGACAAAACATGGTATCAACGATCGGTGGTGATGATAACACTTTCAGATCAGAAGTTGCACCATCAGATTCTCCTGAACCGTGTTTTGAAGTATTGAAAAATCATAAGAACACAAGAAATGCTTCAAGACGCTTTAAAGGACTTAAGCAGAAATTAAAAGACATAATAAAGGAAAATAACCAGGAGAATAAGCGGATCTTGATGGATGGTATTCTCAACAAAGTCCCTCGAGGACAGAAGATTTCTGAAAATGTGAAGAAAGAAATACCAGGTTGTTGGCAAGGAAAACATAACAATTATGGGTCTAAAAGCAAATTAACCAGAATTGGATCTCTTCCTCCTAACAATAACTACAAACTTAGAAGCATGAAGAGATCCCCCTCTCTAGTTGAATCCTTAGATAGATACTCCCTCTTGTTCGAAAAAACTTCAAGCAGAGAATTTAAAAGGTCACCTGACATGTCAACATTGCATAAGGAGAACAATGACCTACGAAGTAAGACGAAATCAAGAACACTTGAAAAGACATTCTCTCTTCCAGATCTTCAGTCATACACTTTAAGCAAAAATGCCAAGAGTGACACACCTGATCATGCAGATTCCAGGATTTCAAGCAATTCAAGTTTTGCCACTGGAAATATAACCAGTGAAAACTACTCTTTTGTTCAGCTGGAGTCAGGAGTTAATGGTTTCATCAGTGAGCAACCACTGGATCCAGGTAAAGTGATGGAATATTTGACAGAAGAGGGTGTTCGAGAGACAGCTGATGGAACTGAAGAGGAACAAATACTTACTAATGATCAAGAAAAGCTTGAGACGTGCAAAATATCAGAAGCATCAACACAAGAAAGGAGTAGTTTCTCTTGTCTGCGTGAGGGTGCCAATGTTATTCCTACGATATCGAACTCTATTGATGGCACATATAATCAGGAGCAAAGTCTAGATCCTCTACAGATTTCTTCTACACAAGGTAAAACTGTAAAACTAGAAAGGGTTTTGTTAGGCAACTGATCACAACAAAAGTCAAATATCATGCTTTTTTATATTTTTATAAGTAGAAAACTTTATTTATTGACTAGATATCAATTTGTATTGTGTTCTTACACATTGTATATGTTGCAGCAGGTATAACGTTGGACCCTCTGCAGGGAGAGCTTGAAGAGCTGGAGTTCAGTGATGCTCCTCCTCCTAGTGAAGAAAACATTGAAGACGACTTCTACGACGAACCAAGTCCAGAGAAACTTGATGACATGAGTATTCTCCCCATACATGTGGATGAGAAGGATTCATCCGAGTTCCAATATGTGAAGAACATATTGTGGAAATCTGGATTCTCAGCTCAATATGCTTTAGGTGAATGGTACTCGATCGACCAACCAGTGGATCCTTTACTGTTTGAAGAAGCAGAATGCTCGCCACATGGACTTGATGTTGACAATAATATTGAGACGACTATTTACCATATGCTTCTATTTGACTTGATCAATGAAGTCCTACTGGAGATACATGATACTTCCTCCTCACGTAGTCCCTGGATTTCTTATGTGGATCACATCAGAAGACCATTACCAGTGGGAGACAATGTACTAGAAGAGGTGTGGGCAATCATTCGTCAGTACCTTAACTCTCAATCTGAACTGGATCCGACAATAGAGAGCATTGTTGCCCGTGATTTTAAGAAGAGTGATGGATGGATGAACCTTCGACATGACACTGAGATTATCGAACTTCAGTTAGAAGATCTAATATTGGATGACTTGATTGATGAAGTACTAGATTCAACAGCTTATCGACTTGGAAATATTACAAGTATATAACTTTCTTGTTCCCTTACTACTCAACGACTATGTTCAACTTGTTCCATATTTGTGTTACCGCGAAACATCAAACATCCATTTCCTTGAAAGGATACGGCTGAATTTTGTAGAATGCATAATTATGTTAAAGATAAACCATGAAAGATGAGCATGAAATTGCCGAGAAAATGTGCATATAATTTGGAACAACTTTATACTTACTAAGATGGATTTTTATGTCAGTTGCATGCTCATATATGTGCCTTTATAATACTACTGCTAATGCCATGACTGACCTGTCAAGGTAAATATGATGATCCAAACTAATCAAGATTCAATTTTACTCAATGCATAAGATTAAAAAATTCTGAAAAACTCAACTTCGTATGTGAAGGCACAGCAACATTACCCTACTAACCATGCTATGAAGATCACAATGAAGATACCAAGTTATTTGAAAATTTTAATTCACATAAATAATATATCAAATTGCTCAGGAAATATTCAAAAGAAACAAAAAATAATCAAACATAACATCTCCAAAATAAGTTGAACAAATTTAAGGATGGGGGAGATGAATCGGCCACAGGGATCAAGGATGGGGGAGGCGTACTCCCTCGCTCCGACCATAAAGACGACGACCTCGAAGTTGGCGGCGGCAGCCGTGAGCATGTGGTTGGCGCCGGGCCGCTTCAAGGGACGACACCGCCGTTGATTGTGGGCTGGATAACGAAGTGATAGAAGTCCCCGGAAGAAGGGTTGGGCGTGGAGTGAACCAAGGTCTCATCGAGGTCCAGGAAGATGGTCTTCTTATCAGGGGAGGAGGGCAGCGGGCGAAAGTGAAAGGTAAAAGTGAGGGTGGAGTTGAGGCGCCAGAAGCGGATGTGGTGTTCGGCGGCGCAGAGGATGACGAGGCGGGAACGGCAGAATCGACGACACGGTTGATGTGACACCTGAAATTCTATTTAAAATATAATTTGATTTAATTAAATTAGTTAAGGGCAAATTAATAATTTTCTCACCTCAAATTTCTATATAAAAAGACTCAAATCCTTAGAATTTCTCTCCCCTCCTCATTATTTCTGCCATCTCTTCTCCTTCAAGACTCTCTCTCTAGGTAAGACATTATCTCTCCCTCTCAAGGTTTATTATTTTATCATCTTCTCATTGTTTGAGGATTCGTGTCGGAGGAAGGAGAACACAAAAAGTGCGGGACAACGTTAAAGAGGAGAAGAACGAGGGTTCGACGTAGATTTGCGCTGAAAACGAGGTATGTAAGGGGGTCCTTAGGAATCCTTCATGAAACTCATCTCTTCAATTGAGTAAACATGAGTTTTGGGTTTGATAATGATATTAGATGGTTTCTACATGATCTATTGATATTTTATCGATGTTTTCTTATGGGAATCTTTAGATCTCACGTTTTTGCATACGATCGGAGGATATGATCTGCGCAAACGAACACGGACCGCGTTCGCTAACACAGATCGCGCCCGGTGGCGTGCTTTTCTTCTTCATACCCGACGTCGTTTCTGGTCGTGTCTCCGACACGGATCGGATCGACGGCGTGGCCGTTTTCTGTACTCATGACGTCACGGGGTCTTCTTCCACGTTCGCCGACGCTGATCGCGTCCGGCGGCTCGCTCGTAATGATCGACTCCAGCCGCGTTCACTGACGCAGCCCGTGTCAGGTGACGCACTCATGATGATGACGCAAGCCGCGTTCCCCGACGCGGATCGCGCTTGGCGACGCGTCTCTCGGACGAAACCCTAACTTCTGCCGCTTCGCTGGAGAACAACTCGGGCCGTGTTGGACAACATGGACCGTGTCAGGTCTCCTACCCGGAAACGATGCCTTATCGGATTCGGGTTCGTCGTTGCCGGAAACACTATTTATGAACCCAGCACCGACCGTGTTCTTCGAGACGCGATGAATGTTGGAAACTGTGCGGCGCGCATCCCTTTACGGGGAGAACCGACCGTGTCCTACAGCACGGGCTGTGTCCGCGTGCCCTCACCCGGGCCTTGTTCACCGACGCGGTTCGTCTCATGTGATGTCTCTAGAAGTTCCTCCATATGACTTGATGTATGTTATTCTTTGATGATGATGTATAAACTATAAGTAGATTATAGTAAGAAATATAATATATGTAATTGGTGGGGCTTCATGTACTCAAATGCAAAATTGGGAGAAAAAGGAGAATGATGAGAGGGACATGGGGTGTAACTGTAGGCAAAACAGTGAAATCCCGGGGCGCGTGACTCCAAATCACTGTTGACCACTATTCCAGTTGCACGGTTCTCTCCTATACCTGTGCAACAAATTCTGCTCGTGGTCTTGTACAACCACTGGTGCCATGTCGCATGAAGGTACATGAGGATCCCTTAAATTAAAGAAGAGCTCTTGACCGATGATGATGATGATGATGATGATGATGATGATGATGATGATGATGATGATGATGATGATGATCACCTTTAAAAAGAAATTAATGATGATGCTAATGAATAATAACATTCATGTCTTTTATGATGTTTTACCAAGCATGATTTGTTATTCTATTTTGTTTTATTCCTATTTTAGCCTTACATATTGGGCATTAGCTCACGAGAGATTCGCCTCTCCTGCATCTGGACCCTGCAGGGAATTAGGTACTCTCATATGATGATGGTGACGTGCACGTGCGATGCTCATGATAGGCTACAGTTGCACATGATGTCTTCTAGTTTTAGGTTGATGATGTATTAGGTTTCTATTGAGTTGTACCTTCAAACTCATTTATTTGGAGTCTTTGTTACTATTATGAGGTTATGTGAGATTGTCTAGACAATTATGTTGGATCAGTTTAGTATTTTTATCTTAATATAGTAGACTTTTATAAATTATTTAGTCTTCCGCTGATGTGGCTTAGTTCTTGACTGAAAAGTCAAGAGTCAAGTCAATAATGTATGATTTGTAATGTCGCCCAAAAAGTTTAAAATTTGGGGGCATT
>LTAE01007187.1:7086-23433 GCA_001647135.1 Pontederia paniculata
TATATATATATATATATATATTCTCATTAGAATGGATAAAAGAAATCGTAACTTCTATAAAATACGTAATAAATAAACAAAAGTGGAAAAATAAAAAGAATATAAAATAGATATCGTACTAAAAAAAATTGGGTCATTTTACATGTAAATATTTTCAACCTTCAACTAAGAAATCTCAAAACATTTCCTGCATTAGGTGTAAGAGGAATGAGAAAAAATGAAACAAATAAATATTGATAAATGTATAGGTAAAGGGAAAAAAGAAATGCAAAATGAAACTACACAAATTAATATTAAGAGAATCTAATGCGACAACAAAGAAGTTTGGTTATTGTGCTCTTTTTATATATTGGAAGAAACATGGAGTTTGATAACCTTTCATTTTTTTTCCTTTTTAAACAAAATCGATCATTGCTATTTTTTTATAACACAACAAAAATTGAAGATAAGGAGTTGTGTAACATAAAAATAATAATGAATAATAAGAAAGATACTTTATTGTTCCATAATACATCCATAAAAAGATAAAAATATAAGTAAAATTAAATATAAAATATAAGACAAAATAAAAAAAAAGTATAACATCAAAATAAAATTACAAATAATGAGAAAATGATTTGAGGAGAAAATTATCTCAAGATATTTTAATGCATGCCTTTTAAATATATTTGCCTAAAATAAGTTAAAATGAAACATGGATAATTAGCAAGTTATGCAAATTTTTAAATCATTGTGTGACTATATATCATTTATTGATAATTATTTTTTATTAGCTTAAATAAGATGATAATTTATTAAGCCCATACTATTTAATTATTTACATATGCATTAACTTAAGATTTTATTTTTTCACCAAATAAATTTAATTTATACAACACATAAAATATTATAAAATATGAAAAGTCAATCATGAGTGTGGATTCTTGTGTAGTAATACAAATATTGATCCCATATGGAAGGTACCAAGTACCACAATGACTTCAACGTATTAGCTAAATGATAAAGTTAGACTTGAAAATGCTACCATTATAAATAAACACTAATTACAATGACAACTATGCTAATGTGATCAAGATGAAAATGATATGGAAATTTATATGAAGCAAATGTCATTAGGTTTTGAATCCATCTCAAATTATGTTTGACTAGGATGATGACTCAACATGCATTAGACTTTTGTTCGAGTTCAAAATACATGAGTTCATCTTTTAAGGTAACACGATTTTAGTTAGTTTTATGCTCCACATTAATGACCTAATTACATTTGGTGCACAAATCTAGAAAAAATAATATAATGTAGTCCTCTTTCTAGAATTTATGATTATATCGTACTCGGTAAAGTTATTGATTATTCAATATGATTTTCATCAATTAATAATCTTGATTAATCTAAATAAGATAAATAGTCATATTTAGATAAGTTATTTAATTCACAAAGCAAAAGAGTCATAATCCACGTTGGGGTTTAATCCTCATGAGGATAATTCAATTAATTTGGTTTAGGAGATTAGATTTAGTTTTATCTTCTATCTTATCTTAGGTTTATTTTCTTGTATTAGGATTAGTTTTTATCTTCTTAGTTGAACTCTTGTATTATAAATAATCTTTGTTGATCAATAAAAAAATAATTCTCGGTTGTAAGTTCTTCAAATTCCTTTCCCCTATGTTTTTCTCCTACCTTCCTCTGTTCTTTCTCTGCTACGTCGCCTCCTCCGCTGCTCCCATTATCTCTTGGGCACAACAGTGGTATCAGAGTGCGGGTCTCTAAAATTGGCAGCGGTGACGTGCAACAAGAAAGCCAGATAGCACAATGACGCGCAGGGAGGCAGAGGCGTCGATGCGTAGGGAGGCAGCGACGACGCTTAGGGACGTAGCGGCGATGCGCAGCAAGGAAGCCAGACAGCGCAGGGAGGCAGCGGCGTCACGCAAGGATGTAGCGTCGGCACGCAAGGAGGCAGCGACAACGCATAGGGACACAACGATGATGTGCCGGGAGGCAGCGACGATGCACAGGAAGTCCGCGGCGACGCGCAGGCAGCGCGGCTACGCGGCGATGCAGCGAGGAAGCCGGACACAATGGCGACACACAAGGAGGTAGCGTCCGCATGCAAGGAGGCAACGACGAGCACAGGGAGGTAGCGTCGACGCGCAAGGAGGCAACAGCGAGCACAGGGAGGCAGCGACGAGCACATGGAGGTAGCGACGCACATGGAGGCAGCGACGACGCATCGGGGAAGCGGATGTTGCGGCAACGAGGGAGAGAAAGAATGCAACAAAGAAGTGACGCACAAAGCTCGATGATCCTCTATATATTTATGCCCTACGGTTAAATGAAACTTAAGGTTAGTTGATTTGGGTGAATGATGATACATGGATTGTTGTGCCCAGGAGATGATGGGAGCGGCGGAGGCGGCGATGTAGCAGAGAAAGAACAGAGGAAGGTAGAAGAAAAAAATAGAGGAGAAAGGAATTTGAAGAACTTACGACCGAGAACTATTTTTTTATTGATCAACAAAGACTATTTATAATACAAGAGTACAACTTAGAAGATAAAAACTAATCCTAATCCAAAAATATAAGCCTAAGATAAGATAGAAGATAAAATTAAACCTAATCTCCTAAACCAAATTAATTGAATTATCCTCATCATGATTAATCTCCAACATACTCTCCCTTAATCTTGACATAGTGTATTCCTAACAAGTAGAGCATGATTGCTAGCTTCACCATCTTGGCTTTACGAAACCGAATGACTCGATCAATAGCATTGCTCCTCTTCTTCCACATATGAAAGATTCACTTCCTCGATGTCTGGTTTGCTTTTGCACTCAGATGCATAATGCCCCATCTTGCTGCATTTTAAGCACTTGATGTGACTCTTATTACAACCACCTCTGCTTGAGTCATCCTTGCTTAGGAATTTGCCACGCCGGCTTCTCCAACGGCCTCTACCACGACCTCGACCTCCTTGGTCCTCACTGGCTAGGATATTTGAGATTTTGTCCTTGTTGTTTGATGACACATCACCGCCACCATCCTTTTGTCGTGCCTTCCACTCGGCTTGAGTGAGCAAAAGTTGCCCACTTTCATTTCTAGCAAGGGCATGTTGGCATGTGCACTCCTCCCATGTCTTCAGTCGTCCAATTTCTTCTTCAAATGACGTGGTATTGAGGTCGCAAAATTGTTCAATACCAGTGATGACAGGAAAGAACTTGTCTGGCACGTTGTTGAGCAACTTCTTCACTAGTGCAGTATCATCCAATGTCGAGCCCAAGTTGATGTATTATGTTGACATATAGACTAACTTGCCAGCATACTCGTCCAAGGTCTCCCCTGTTGAATCTAGGATCCCGAGAATATTTTGAATGATCACAAATTTGTAAGTGAACTCAGTCTGTACTGATGAACTTGTTTGAGCTGATTTCTGTAATAGGATATAGACAAGTTCAGTACAACGGTCGACCTGAGCTGAAGGAATGGACGACCACTGCACACGTAATACATATTATGAAGAACCATATGTGTGCAGTGGGCGTCCTAAGGATATAAGCGGTCGACCAGTATCAAGAGGAGGAGGTCATATGAGCAGCAGAGCACAAACAGTCGATCAAAGATATGGAGAGGCCGACCAGTATTAGAGGAGTGTATATGGAGGAGGAGGCATAGACGGTCGACTGGAGAGATAAAGAGGGCGACCGATAATGAAGGACAATGGAGGTCAGAGGAAAATCGGTCGATCAGATATGAAGAGAGGACGACCGGAGGAAAAAGGCTGAAAGGAGGAGGTCGCCCGATGATTGATGAATGTGCGACCCCAACAATACATCTTCTAATACAAGTTTGGGGTACGGTCGTCCCCCAAATATGATCCCTCTTTAGATCATGCTTGTGTGTTATATGGTCTGGAGGTGGAAACTATTAACCACTTATTCTTTTCCTGCTATACTAGTATGTCACTCTGGAAATTATTTCAAGAAAAAACCACAGTTTAGTTTTGAACATTTTAATTCATGGGCCTGTGGGATACATGAGGGACAACTTCTCACCAAGCCATCAATGAATAGAATTCAAACATTGATAGCTCTATGTTTTTTGGGGATCTGGAAGTTGAGAAATGATATCTTNCCTCTTGGTGCTATCTAGATCCTACAACATCCCTGACCGAAACCATGATATTCTTCTTCTCATTATCACGACCGTGACCGAAGGCTAGATATTGATTTCTCCTCTATTTGCACTATAATTTGACTCTCGCTTCTGATGGTTTTTCCCCACCATGCTATCAATAGTCCTGGACATATAAAAATACCAGTTATGTAGACTCTGACTCAAAAAAATAAAAAAAAGAAATAAAATAGAGATTTAACTAATGCATGATAAATGCTATGAATATGATATGCAAAACATAACTAAATTACTATGCATCAGTATCACATTCTACTCCCCTTAAAATGAATTTCATCCTCGAAATTGGCATACCTTATGGATGAAATAAATATGGATATTGATCATGCATGTCTCATTCAGTTTCCCAAGTGGCCTCCTCAATATTATGATGTTGCCAACTTTCACCAACGAAATTACTTTGGATCTTAGAACTCGTTCCTTCTGATCTAGAATCAAATTGGATTCTCTTCATATGACATATTCCTATATATTTCAATGGGTTCATATTCAATCACATGTGATGGATCTGGTTCATATTTTCTCAACATGGAGACATGAAATACATGATGTACATTATCCATATCAAGTGCTCTACCAGCTCAATTCGTCCAAGAATCTCAAATGGTCCTTTCTTTCCAAACATCATAACCCCCTTTGTGGGAGATATTTTTACAAAGACATGATCTCCTTGATGGAATTCAAGAAGTCATCTTCTATTATCCGCATAACTCTTATGTCTACTATGTGCTAGTTTAAGCCTTTCATGAATGACCTTGATCTTGTCACTGGTGGCTTGAACTAACACTGGGCTAGTTAGTTTCTTCTCTCATACTTCTTCCCAACAAATGAGTGATCTACAATTTCTTGCATATAGTGTCTCATAAGTTGCCATTTTAATATTGCTATTATAGCTATTTTTATAGGCAAATTTTACTAAAGAAATGTGCTCATCTCAATTACCTTCGGAGTCTAACAATACATGCCCTAAGAATATCTTCTAAGGTCTAGATGGTCCTTTCTGATTGTCCATCAATTTGTGGATGGAAAGCAAAATTGAATTATAATCTTATGCCCATGGCTCGTTGTAATGCTGCCCAAAAAATGTGATGTAAAACGAGGATCACGATCTTAAGTGATGCTAACAGGTAACCTTATAATCGAATGATCACTTGAATGTAAATATGCGCTAATTTATTCAAGGGGTAATCCATTCTAATATGTATGAAATGAGCCTACTTTGTTAATCGGTCTACTATAACCTATATTACATTATGCCCTTCACAAAATTTGATAGTTTTACATAATTTTTATTTTTGTGCATTCATTTAACCCAACTTAAACTCATCTTAAAATTTACTAAAAAGCATATTTAATATACTTTAACATATGGGAACAATTATCGAGAGTTTATTTTTCTAAATTTTAAACTTTTCAAAAATTATATTTCATGTCCTTAGTCAGATTTCGCTAATTTTCAACAGATGATCATTGAAATTAGATACACATTTAAACACATATATCATTGCAAATATTGACCATATAATAATAATTAATTTATAATCTCATATGAATTAGATCGTGGATATCACAACTTTAGGCACAAAATCTCCTGCAATAAATTTAGTATAATCTGCAAACCTAGGTGAATGAGAAAAGTCAGAAGTCTTACAGGTAGTGTCAATGTTGAATATTTTCTCATCTAAAAATTCCTCTCAAATGTCCTCAGTTTCCTCTAGTGCTTGCTCCAATCTTGATTGATGGTCAACTACCAAATTCTTTCTTGTCGCTTATTCTACATCAAACTCTTGTAGGAGAAGGATCCATCTCAGTAGTCTTGGATTGACATCCTTCTTGGCCATATAGTGATGAATAGCAGCATGGTCTGTGTAAACTATAACTTTTGAGCAGCTAAGATAGGATCAAAATTTGTCAAAGGCATTATACCACCGTCAGGAATTCTTTCTGTAGCATAATTGATTTGAGTGGGGTGAAGGTCTGGCTCGCATAATAAATCGCATGAAAAACTTTATTATGGTGTTGACCCAGCACAACCCCAATCACCCCATCACTCGCGTTGCACATGAGTTCAAATGGTGAACTCCGGTTAGGTGCAACCGCTATAGGGGCAGAGCTCAGTTTGTCCTTCAGCCTTTGAAAGGCCTTTAGACATTAAACATCAAAGTGAAACTTGACATCCTTTGAGAGCAAGGTTTTCAATGGCTTTGGGACCTCTGAAAAATCTTTAGTGAATAGCTTGTAGAAGTCGGGATGCCCAAGAAAACTCCTGATACTCTAATAGTGGTAGGTGGGAGTTGGCGATGACATCTATTTTGGCTTTGTCGACCTCAATGCCTTCGTCAAAAAATTTGTGACCAAGTACTATGCCTTTCTTGATCATGAATTGACATTTTTTTCCAATTGAGCACCATACTAGTTTCTTCACATCTTCTCAGAGTTGTTTCTAGATTGTCAAGGCAACTGTCAAAAGAATCTCCAAATAAAGTAAAGTCATCGATAAATACCTCCAGGATTGACTCATTCATGTTAGCAAATATGGCCATCATGCAACGATGAAATGTTTCAAGTGCATTGCAGAGGCCAAAAGGCATTCTCCTGTAGGCGAAATGTACCATATAGGCATATGAATATAGTCTTGTCTTGGACCTCAGGTGACATAGCAATTTGGTAGTCTTTTGAGTAGCCATCAAGAAAGCAGTAATAACTATGTCCTAATACTCGCTCCAGCATCATATCAATGAAGGGAAGGTGGAAATGATCCTTTTACGTTGCTTCATTCAGTTTCCTACAGTCTATGCACACCTGCCATCCAGTCGCTGTTCATTGGCGAATCAATTCATTGTTGGCATTTTTTATTAAAATTATACCCCCCCCCCCCCTTCTTAGGAACAACCTAAACATGACTAATTCAGGGACTATCTAAGATAGGATAGATTATACATGCATCCAATAATTTGATTACTTCCTTCAATATTGAGTTAAGTCTCCTTNCCCCCCCCCCCCCTTCTTAGGAACAACCTAAACATGACTAATTCAGGGACTATCTAAGATAGGATAGATTATACATGCATCCAATAATTTGATTACTTCCTTCAATATTGAGTTAAGTCTCCTTTGGAACTAAGCAGTGGGCTCACTGTCCTCTTCCATCAATATCTTATGCATATAAATTGAGGGTGAAATTCTCTTAATATCTGAGATGGATCAAGCAATTGCTTGCCTGTGCCTTCTTGGAACCCTGATTAGCCTTCTTTCTATCTCATCTATCAGGTAAGAAGAAATAATAACATGATGTGAATTTCCCTCAAGAAAAGCATACTTGAAGTGAGATGGTAGTTCCTTGAGTTCCAATGTTGGGGCATCTTTGCTCTCCACTACTTGTTGGGGTTCTTCTTCAAACTCCACATCAGAATCTGGTCCTTTGGTAAAATATTCTAATCTCATCCAAAACATCTAAGTGGTCATCATCAAGTATATCAATAGCAAGCATAGAGAAAGGTATGTCGGATGTTTCAGAGAACGCAACATTGCGAAGCTTAAGTCTTCATTGTTAACTATGGAGTTAACTTGCTATGTTGAACATAAATCATAGTGTTTCCTATGGCCAGAAAAGGTCTACCTAGGATAATAGGAGCTTCTTCATCACGGTCTATGTCCACTATGATGAAGTTAGTTTGGACACAAATTTGTTCACTTTTACTCGAATATCCTCAACAATTTCTCTATACTTTTTCGTTGATTGATCTGCCAGTTGTAGCAAGACATCTGACTCCTTGAATTCTCCATATCCCAATTGAGAGACACCGAATAAGGTATGAGATTTATGCTTGCTCCCAGGTCACCGGGTGCCTTGGAGCAATGAAAGTCCCTTATGGTTCAAGGGATAGTAAAACTCCCAGGATCCTTCATCTTCTAGGGTAGGTCTCTTTTGCAAACAACACAACTTGAGGAGTTACCCTGATTATCCCTGTTTTCTCAATCTTTGTTTTATTTGACAGGACCCCTTTCATGAGCTTTGCATAACTAGGCATTTGTCTCAGGGCTTAATGGAAGGGTATATTTATGTGTAACTACTTGAAGATTTTCAAGAACTTGAAGAATTGCTTATCTAATTATTACCTTCTATACTTCTGAGGGTAAGTAAAAGATCTACCTTTGTCCGTTTGTGTTTCAATAGTTCTCTTCTCCTTGTCTTTCTAAACTTCTGAGGGGGTTGGCCTCAACTCCTTCTTCAATCTCCTTTAGATATTTTCCATTGTTGGTTGATCATCAAGAATTTTTGGGTCGTCTAGTTGCTTGCTGCTTCTAGTAGAAGTTGGCGTGGTCTCCTCCTTGTTCTTTTCTATATTATTTGGCAAGGCTCATGGTGCTCTTCCTACAACTATATTTGCTAGTTGACCAATTTGCATTTCAAAGTTGCAAATTGATGCATCCTGATTTGCCACCTTGGTGTTCATGGTAGTAATAAACTTAGTGAGCAGGTTTTCCATGTTGTTCTTTGGCTCTGTAGGTGGGCATTGGGAGCTCTGTGGAAGAGGGTTAACCTATTATTGCCCTACCCCCATGAAAGATTAGAATGATTCCTCCACCCTGGATTGTAATTGTTGCTAAATGGATTATGATTCCTAGGGAAGGAACCAACGACAAAACTGCCATTCTCAAACTTGTTTGCCTCTGAATTATTTCCTTGGGGGCATTCGTTGTAGGAGTGACCCTCTCCACATAACTTACTATTGAATAGTACGAGACGTAAGCATATCAAATTTCTTATTAAGTGACTCCAGCTAAGTCACAATTTCATTGTTTGAACTTTGCTCTACATTGTTCACTCCTCTTGTTCTCTGATTTCTGGACCTCCTATTTTTCCAAGAGTTGAGTGCTACATCCTCTATGATCTCATAAATCTCATTTGCATCCTTCTTTCCCAAATTGACCCTCCAACAAATGAGTCAAGTTTGTCCTTGTCTTCCTAAAATAATTCATTGTAGAAGTCCTCTAGGATTTGGCTAGAACTTTCTTGTATCTTTCCTAGGTTTCATACAAAGTCTCATCATCCTCTTGCTTGAATGACCTCAGCTCATTCCTCATCTTTGTATCCTTCTGAGATGGATAGAACTTGGTAATAAATTTATCTATAAATTATTCTCAAGTTATGATTGCTCCATTTGGTAGTGCGCTCAGCCAAGTTGGTGCCTTGTCCCTAAAAGAGAAAGGAAAAAAAAGTGCAACATGACTGCATCTTCATATGTGTCGTTACACTTGAATGTGTTGCAAATATCCGAATGAAATTATCCAGGTGGGTATGTGGATTTTCATTTAAGGTTCCCCCATATTGGCATGCTTGGATCATCCTTACAATGGAGGGATTGATCTCAAAGTTGTTCCCGTTGATCGCTGGAGGACCACACTAATTTTGCATTCTTGTATTTTGAGGATACATAGTTCCTCATAGTCAACTCATCAGGTGGAACCACAACTCTCACTTGTCCGTCAACCATTGTGGTTGTTCTTCTCTATCTTTAGGTTGTCTTCTTGATTTTTGGATCAAACTAAAGATTTATTCTCGATTGTCTTGTTCAGGAATGGGTCATGTGTGGTGCAGTGTCCAGAATGACTTATTACTTCTTGTATTAAGATTTTCTTGAAAACTTCACAAGAAGTAAAGATTTGCAAAAGGAGCAAATAACTCTCAAAGTAGTATAATGAAATCATGCGAGATAAGCAATAAATCCTCGGCAATGACGTCAAAAACTTGATGTATGCTATTGTGTCTTAGAAATATCGCTAGCATGTACACAAGTCGTTATCAAGTTATAGTTAATGATGAATTGAGTATCGGTCCCACGAGGATTGTATTCTTATCTTAATCTAATCCCACAAACTAATGAGAGGGGTACATTGTTGAGATAAAATGATTTTTTTTCTACAAGATAAAATAAAAACAAGAAGATAGGGTTAAATATATGATCAATATGAATTCAGAATTTATGATGATATGACATCAAGCACTAGATCAGAATAAGTAGATATGAGAAGGGATAAATCAGATTTTACCATGAGTTTTAATCAAATTTAATCTCATCAATTCCTTTGAGGATTAGGGTTTCCTAAAGTTATGTCTTTCACTCTAGGGTGCGCCAACTATCTCAAATAGAAGAGATTTACCATTCCCCTCCAAGATGACAATCTAATCTAATAGGAGGCTTGAGATGCGTTATGAATTTCCTATGAATTATTCCTCTCCAGGATGCTAATCACAAGACCTCACACCTATGATATTCCTATAGATGCTATCTATATGTGGTATGCAATGCCTTGAATTAAAACTTGAAATATCATTAAAAAATCAAGAAGAATCATGAACATGTTATTCTATCTAGGATGCTAACATGATTCATAATATATGATAATTCAATAAGAAATTGAATAATAGAAAATCAACTAAAATAAGGATGGTTCATCTAGTTTTTCCTTACAATAAAAATCTCCAAACCTAAATTAATACATGGGAGTTCATCCTTCAAAGATAATAGAGAAAGAAGATATCCGAATATAATTTAGAATAATAACACCTTTATGACGATCATCTTCACAAAATTTTTGTAGAACTTCGTCTTCTTCTCCGCGTGTAGGCACTTTCAGGCTTGAAGGGTTATTTATATGAGAGACCTTGGAGGATAAGTTTCGGTTTCCATTAGATAGGGTCTAACTTTGGATAGAAATATTCAAAAGATAACTCAAAATGACCTTAAAAATCATATTTTCAATTTACCCCGCAGATTGTCATCAGCCCATGAAAGAAATGTCACGGCCCTACTGAATGTTGTTGTCATATTCCGGTAATGTCACGACTTGTGACTCAGATGTCATGGTCGTGGCTGAACGTATGCATCTTAACATTGTCAATGACTGAACGTATACATCTTATGACTCTGATGTCATCTTAACCCTGACACAGTCGTGACCGAATGTATGCTTTTACATCAAGATGTCACGGCCGTGATCGAATGTATACTTTTACGTTGCCAATGAGTCATAGCTTGTGAGTTATCCATCACGGCCGTGATCGAATGTATGCGTTCTTCTCGCTCTAGTCACGATCATGACACATTTGTCACGATCATGACTTCCCATTTTTTTAATATTTTTTTCTCCATCTGCCTCCAATTTCACTCCATACTTTTTTGTCTTCCTTTGCCTCTTTACCAAGTACACTTGACACATAAAAACAGAACATTATGCATACTCTACCTCTGAAAACTAAAATAAAGTGAAATGGAGGATAATATGATACATATGACAATCATACTAAAAGTTCAATGAAAAACATTACTAATTTAGGACGCATCAATTATATATATGAAATGATTTGAATTGTGTTAATCCTTTTTATATAATAGATATGTGAGGTCGAGGAAATTGTAAAAGTCATTTCATTACTCTGTAAACATTTAAGGGACCTTAATATGATTATATTTGATAGAAAAAATGCAAATATAGGGGATAAAATTGTATTTTTAAATCATGAAGGATCATTAGAATACAAGTATAGGGGTAAATTAAACATATTGAGGTCTAATGATTAAACTAATGTCGTAACACCAAATGATTTCTCCGTCCACATAATAAGAGTGATCATTTGAACTCCAACTACAAGATTGGAATACTGAATGCAAAATGAAAAAAAAATATTTTCTTTTACTTATGATTATCTTTCTTGTTTCGTCAAATCATGAGATTCACACATATTACTTTATGCTTAATTATGTAGTTAGGGTTTTAGATCTATGAGATCTCTTTTTCCAATTGGTCCATCGAAGTTAGATCACGACTTATGCTAATTTCAATCTATTCTCACTTAATATGTTCATCATGTTAGAGTGTTAATCGAGATTCTTGTGGTTATATGTGCGGATCATCTCTTCGATACTGACTCTTCTTAATAAGTTCTAATCATGCAAGAATTTTTGTAGATGTTGATCTAAGTATGTGATAAAAGATTAGTTCATATGCATATCATAATGAATAAGTTTATATGTTTAGATCTATTCCAAATATTATACTCTGTGTTCAAATGATCGTCCAAATTGATTTTACTCGTTCAAAAATTATAAATAATATATGAATGGATAGGTCTTGAAGTCTATGTTCATTAGAAATTGGATTCATTTTAATTTAAGTCTTGTAGGAAATATTATGACCAAAATACTAATCTTATGCTATGTTATTTCGGGGTGCAACATGTCTAACTTAGAAAATATATTATATATTATACATATCAAATTAAGATGTGAAATTTATGTAGTATGTTTGTGTGATTTGTTATTAGAACTTGGAATGAGTAGAAAATGATAATTTAGAAGATATTATGAATATTTTAAAAGTCAGTTGTCAAAACACTATATCTGAAACTAATAGACGGTATTGTAGGATTTCTTAAGAATAAATACTAAGAAGATAAAACATGTGAATTTTATATGTATTTTTTTAGAAATTTACTTTGAATAAAAATCAAAATTAGTC
Organism: Pontederia paniculata; assembly: GCA_001647135.1. Lineage (NCBI taxonomy): Eukaryota > Viridiplantae > Streptophyta > Magnoliopsida > Commelinales > Pontederiaceae > Pontederia > Pontederia paniculata. Next base: position 19,795 of record LTAE01007187.1, read on the forward strand.
AAAATATATGTTGGTGAACTAATTTATAAATTTTATACTAACAATGTACTAAATATGTCGAAGGCTGAAAATAAATCTTACATAAAGTTGTCTAATTAATTTTTATTTAATATTATCAATAATATTTCAGTGCGGTTATGAATGTTTAAGCAAATAATATTCAGTTGAAATATTTATGTTATAGAAAATTAATGCAATATACTGAAATGAAAGCATGGGTAATGTAACATTGGAATCATTCAGCTACTAGATCAAATGTCCACATAGAAGATTGGACATCTGAAAATGTGCGAGGAGCATAGTTCATGAATTTTAATCCACATTTCATCTAATTATTCGACCTATTATTTGTCATTGATTATTATTATAAAGAATATTATAAATGATTTGGAGTGTCATTCACTCCTAGAAGATCCATTGATAATCTATATGATTTGAAGATAATTAACTAGATTTTATTCCAAATATCATTTGTTTGTTCAAACTACTACTCTAATTACTACGTAATTTTACCATTAATCTATATTATCATATATTCTCTTATTAAGTCCCCATTGATCTAGATCATGGATACCTCATTAATATGAACTAAAGATAGCCACTAGGATCAAAGATAAAAAAAAAGTGATAACTAAGGGACACCAAGCCAAATGTACCACTACTATTGTTTATCAATAAGGATTTTGCCTAAAGTGAGTATGTACCCTTCCCAAAAAAACAAGATATTTGTCATAATCTAATCCACCGCTCGCCGTCATTTTGTTTTAATAGCTTATTCTATATAAGTGGATATCTCTTTCAAATGAAAAAAAAAAGATATAAAAAAATAACTTTTAATGATCAAAGTAATGATATAATAATAATAATTTTGGATAACATTGAACATTCATTTATCTACATTGATATTGAGTAAAGAATAATACTGATAAGTATTCATTATTGATCTCATATCACACAAAACATTGAATTGCTAATTCTCATCAATATTGAACAAAAGAGTTGATACTAAATATTATTCTTATTTATCATTGTGTTGTTTGCCAATGTCTCTAATTGATTTTCATTTTACATTAATTCATCTTATATAAAACACTACTTAATCTATTATATTTATTCTAATGTAGAATGTGTATTCAATATTATTGTTTATTATATATAACTTTCGAGTTATCGAAAGAGGACCTCTCCTACATTAGATTTCTGTTAGTACATAGATCTAAGTAGAATGATGGTATGTGCGTCGATAATGCTTAGATAACTAGCTTGCAAATGACTCAAAAAATTTCATAGGGGTCGTATCATAACTTTAATTCTAATAAAAATGAAATACCGATATTCATTGGATTATAAAATCATTATTCATTTGAGGTTTCTTAATATTTAATATAATTATCTTCTTATTTTATGTTATTTTTTTATTTTTTAATAATATGTTATTGTGTGATCTATCATGGTTAATATTATAATTAAAGTGTAGTATTAGTTAGCGCCTTTGTAGATGAATCTTGCTTAATGGCAGAAGTGGGGAGATCGGATGAATTGGTTATTTATTCCAATTCTGGTTATAAATATTTATTCTGTTACTGAGCAAAGTGGTATTATATGGTACCGTCGCCATGTGACGGAGAGCGATCTGTTCATTATTCGCTTGTGAACAAGTGTCGCAAACTTCAATCCATCAATTTGTGGGGGAATGCGTGAACCTGTTTGTCACAGAGATATAATTAGCCTCATTATGCATTCCTGCATGTACACATGTCACATGTTCAGGTGATACATATTTCCCTCGCATGTAAAGCAAATAAATAACGGACGAGGGAAAATACCCACCAAAAATATCAAGTTGTACCTAAATATCCTTAAAAATATATATGTTTGAAGAGAAGAAAAAATGATGAAAATAGAATAAAGAATAAAATTAATTATATTCATACAATTTTAATTTAAATAAAATATTTTTTTAGTTGATTAAAAAGATAAATAAGATTATTTTTACTTTTTTTCTAAAATATTATTATTCAAACATTATTAATATTTACCATTTTCTCTATTATTATCTTTTACTTTAGAATTAATATTTTTGCATTCCGCATAATTGGTTTGAATTTCCTTCATGTTATTTTTTGCATGGCTGTTATTTATGCAATAGAAAAATATTCATCTTTCTCGTTAGCCATAATTATTAATAAATTAATTTAATATGATTTTCAATGAAAATTTGAGTGACAAATCATAAAACAATGATAAATTTAAAGATTAATAATAAATATATACTTTACAGTTAGACAAAAAAAAGATTAGTTCAAGGATGTCACGGAAAATAATCATTTTGCTTTTTAGTTTTTGCTTGAGTGGATGTAAAGTCAGTCTCCCACGTGCATATCGAGTCTAGGTTTTGTTTGATAAATAATTAATACAAAATATAATAAATTATTATTAAACTCGTACTTGATAAAAAAAATTATGTTGATTGATGAATTAAATTAAGAAATAATCATTGAGGTGACTTATGTAGAATCTCAAGATAATAATAGTTTTGAATCATTCTAATGAAGAATTATATATTATGCACTTTTTATCTCGGTTATAGAGAAATTCACGAAAATATCTAAAATTTCTCGCCTCAACTAAGAATGTATATTTCTATACTTTATTTAGTCAATAATGAAAAGAATAGCAATGCATTGTATAATGTAAAGAAAAAAAAGGAACCCTGAAGTTAGTATCGGTAATTATTTAGAGTACTTCGATATCCTTCTAATCATTTTCTAAAAAGATATTTTAATCTTTTAAAATATTTTTTTTCTAATTGGAACTTTGTTAGGATAGTTTAATTATGTGAACATTAAGAAATTTAGAAGAATGAATTTATTTAAGTAAACGAAAAATGCAATGCGCCTGCCCGAAAACCTAATAATAAGCTGTTGGAGTTTGGGACCGTCCACCCAACTCCAACAGCTCCTTGGAATTGGATTCTCACCATGCCTTCTTCACACTTCACAGAGTCAAGTGGCCAGCCGGCGTTTGTTAACCAATAGCTATACCACCACCACCAGGTCCCGTCGCCATCCATCACCGAATCCCCCTACCACTACTACGCCACAATTTTCAGTCACAAAAGGTGTAACACCCCAAACCTACACTCTGCCAGATGGCAAAATATGGACTCGAAAACGCTACGACAATGTGATCCTTTGATTAATAATTTGACTATGTTGACCAGTCAATAAAAATTTCATAAATACAGAAGATTTTAATCAATTAAAAATAACATCTAATAAAGTAAATGCAGAAATCTGAACAATATAAGTAGTGTGATAAATATGATGACTCTAGGGATGACACTAAGACCATGTCATGTACATAGCATCAGCATCATTATGAGCAATCTGTAGTCACCAGCACCATCATCCACTGTAGAACTAGTTACCTGTAGGATCATACAGGAAAAATAATATTCCATGAGCAATTACGTCCAGTGTGTAAGGCACAAGTAGATATAGAATCATAACGATAAACATGATAACAATAAACTTGATACTGATATAAATCAATAGGTAATGACATGGTGAGTCAACAATGTAAATCAATCAATTCAAGACGATACAATCCGATAATATCACTTTGAGAATTATCCTA